>SNQJ01S0074221.1:0-17236 GCA_010110895.2 Picea sitchensis | reverse complement strand
TTTAGTATTCTAGATCCATTTTTATAGGATCTCATCCTACACTTGTTGTATCTATTTTGATTTGACTATTTTTAGAAAATCTGATCCATCTTTCAAGGATCTAGATTTCATCTTGTAAGGCTATAAATACAAAGACATTTGGAGCACCAAAGGGTTCGATTTTGAGTTCTATATTCTACTGTTTTTGTATGAAAGACATTTTCTTTAATATATCAAGCCTGCAAGCTTCTTTCATTTGTTATTGTCAGATCATCCTTCATCTTTGTCTATGCATATGAGTTGAATTCGTTCTTTTGTCTCTATTTAATGGTCCTATGGTAACTGTCATCTTACTTTTGACTGTTAAGCAAGAATCATAATCATCTTTGGCTAGTTTGTTGACCCTTCATATATATGGTTTATGTATGTTTTGGTTAACCGATTAGTTTTCTTATCCATCTGTTATACAAACCTATCTGATAAATAGCTCTTGAAGGCCTTGTGTTGCATAAATATAGTTAGACTGTCTTGAAGATACAATCCAGAGATTAGGATATTCATCTTGATCCAAACCCACACTTATTATTGAGAAAATAGTTTCCAAAAAGATTAAGTATCAGGCATCTCTGACTTACATCCTAGGAGAGTTTCCTAGAGTGATAACACCACCTTAAAGGCTTAACTGTAGAAAAAGATGAAATTGAATAGTTAAGAGGAGTATATTCATTTGGACACTCATCATAGAAAAATTTGGTAGACTCCCATAAAGAGGAGTATATCCATTTGGACACGCATCACAGAAAGTTGGAAACATTAGAAAATAGTTGTGATCAACAAAAAGAAGAGATAGCAGATAAACGAAAAGTTATCAATGAAAAAGATGAAGAAATAGAGGATTTAAAGCAGCAACTAAAAAAAAAATAGTGAATTAGTATCAGATACCTTGACATGCAGGTCACCTTCACTGGTTTATGCATTGTATTTGAAAGAACAGTGGTTGAGGTTTCAAATAGAAGGAATTGTCTCCAACAGGTTTGTGGATTTTAAAAGTACTGGAAGGACATTTTGTAACATGTGTTTCTCTAGTCCACGGGAAAGAATAAATTTACTTTGTGAATTTGATTTTCATAATTATTAGATGTTGATAATACCATGTGGAACGCAAATCATTTCATTAGGGATGTGAATTTAAGAGCATGTTTATCTATTTTGGAGAATGAATTGAAAAGGGCCCTCAGAAGGAGTTGTATAAAGAAGAAGAATCCATGGTTCCATTATGGATTAGGCAAGAGGTAGATCACATACTTGATATTTTTAAGATTCATAACAGAAAAATTGTAGACCCGAGAATTAAAGCAGTTATGACCAGGGTAGAGAATGAAGCAGTAAGTGAATTCATCATCTTCTACAACAATTCAGAACACTCAGTGATTGCAGCCTACAGAGGAAGGTGGAATAAATTGACTGATACAATGAAGATGAAAGAGACACACTCTTTATCAAATCTTCATGCATCCTTATATCGCAGTAGGTTGTATGTAAATGTTTTCAGAGAATTCAGCCTTAAGTGGATAGGCCTTAGATTTATATTTCCCATGATATTGCACACAATACCAGATTAAAAAGAGGATGATGTTGTCAATAAAGAGCAGGAAAGAAAAATATGGCAGATATTAGAAATTATGGGATTCCATGAAGAAGGTACTACTACACAGTTACTTCCCTTTGATTTTTGAGAGACTTGTTCCACACAGCATGTTCAAGCAGTGTATGTGGATTCATATTAGTTTCACAAGGGACATGCAAAAGTCTAAGTTGGGGAGTATGATGATCTTGGTAATTTTTATTTTCCTTTCCCTTCAATTGCTTCATTATCCTTCCTAATTGAGAAAACTTGACCATTTTCTACCCATTATCCATCATTTCTACCTCATTTTCCTTTCTTGAATAGCATGAATCTTTGGGTTGAATTTTTATATTAAATAAATTATTTTTATTAGGAAAGGAACTTGCATGCATGATCGATTTGTTTGGGATGCTAACTTGTCTAATTACAGGATTCAGGAAATAAATTATGTATTTTTGGTTATTTGACTAGGAGCTACAAAAATTCTCATCAAATGGAGTTTAGAAGATCAAGTCTACCAAATGTTCTAGATGCCTTCGTTAGCAGGAATATCAACTATTGGAGATATGCAGCGCTAAATATTTTATCATCGGCATAAGGATATTTTCAAGAGGGCATGGTCTATTTCAAGTTGTTGACAAAGTATTAAACAAAATATAGGAAGTCATGTGAAATTTATTGAGCGCTACCATAAGGGCGTGATACTTATGTGTTTGATTTTTTATTCAGACAAATGAAAGATGAGGGAAATGTAAATAGTTAAATTAGCAAGACAAGAATCTATTTTTGGGAACACAATTTTATTTTAAAAGATATAAGTTAAAACAATTTTTAGTTAATTCCTATAAAGAGGGTGACTGCCCAATAACTCCTGATAGTTTTGTATAAAGAAACAAGAGAGAAAACCTATCAGTGCTCGGAATTTTAATGATTAATATAATGTTCTTGGTTACAAATTGTGTCTTTTATCAATCTTATTCCTATTGTGATTAGTTGAGTTGATACAGGGATCAACCAACAGACTATAGAGCAAGGGCTACTCTACATCCATGGTGATCCTCTTTCTTTTGCAACTTAGTTAACACTAATTTAATTACTTGCCTAGTAGAGTTTTTCTTTTATGTCAATTAATTTCTACTTTGCAATCTAATTCTGTAAGAGAGATTTATTTTATATTGAAATTACTTCAATGCACAAGGAGATTAAGATTCTTTGATTCAGTTTCTTTCGTTTCTTTATCACGGATTAGACTAAAATTTTGGACTAGTTATGTGTGTTGGACACAGTGGTATGATATTGTCATTGATGTCAACAGAGTGGCGATGATGGGATCAAATCTCAGGAAAAATAACATAGCAAGTTGTGCAGAAGCCCGAGCCTACACAGAAGAATCCCTTGTAAAGGATTGAGTTAAAGCAATTGTTATATTAGTTCGGGATCTATCTTGATCGTCTGATAGAATCAAGTGGAATGATAGAATAAGCGGAGCTAAAGGCATGAAGTCCCGGATTAAACAAAGGTCATATGATCAAGAAAAGGAAATATATACGATGATAGATCTATTCAGCACTTAGGAAATGATCGAAGGATGGTATAAAAGTATCAAAACTCTTGAAGCTACGAAGTAATGAAAATTCAAAATCATAGTCAGCAAGACCACGTCAGCAAATACACATGACCCAATCAGATGATGAAAAGTGTCAAAATACATATGGCACATAAGGTATGTGAAAGTCACAAATCAAGGTGACACGTGGCACACCCACTACGGGTTCATACCATCATAGGTGACGACAACGCACCATGTCAGTCTGGTACTACAGCCTCCAAGAATAACCATCGTCTCCTACTAGCAAAACTACCCGAAGTGTCAAAGTCTAAAGTCACGAATTGATGTTAGTCATTGACCTAAGATCCACCGAAATATCTTTCAATTGTTCGATCAAGTACAGTGGAAGGATAGAATAAGGTGTACTAAAAATTGACACCAAGCGGTCACCACATCTTTATGACTTATTCGGTAGGTAAACACTCTAGAGGGATTGAAATACCTCAGAGTTCGAGTAGCCTGGAGTCCCAGAGTCATGAATAGTCGAATACCTAGAGAGCGGGAACTCCCTTGTGCCTAAGTCTACGGTCCTAGATCATGGACATGTGAATGTTATCAAGAAGGGAATATTGAGACACCCTTTGGCGAAATTTTCTCCAGAAGAGTTGGAAGACTGCAAAGGTCAAAGTCCTGAAACGTCGAAGTCCCGAAGTGAATGAGAACCATCCATCTCAACATGCAAATAAAATGCGACTGTCAATCTTAATAAGTTATTAAGAACTCGTTTGGATTAGCGCTTAGTCATCGCCTATGGTCATATGGAATAGAGGTCTTGAAAGTACGTCTGTGTGAATTTTAACATACAAAGGAAGAATTTTTCCTCTGTCGGGAAGGAACTTTGAAATGGATAGGATTTGGATTTTGTCTTGATTGATATTAAGAGATCAAATACATCCAATGCATTGGAAAGCTAATCGGAAATATCAAATATGATATGTTGGAGAACTAGGGACACATAAGCTTAAGAATGAAATAAAAAGGCATGGGATTGAGTTAAAAGAAATTGATCCATACCTGTGATCGATTTATGAAAATCCCTCTTACTAAATTGAAAATCTTTCACTATAATGTGTGAATAATAATAGAGGAAGATATTAATTCTAAATTAAAAGACAAATGTTATTATTGTTAATTTTAATGAATAGGTGCAATGATTCAAACAAAGGGACATAATGCTTCAACGCTCACACCAGTTGGAAGACTATATAAACAATAAATAATGGTGAAGAAGAAAGTGTCTTTGTAGTCTGGATCAGAAGATCGAAAGAAAAAGCAGAGTCCAAGAAGAAAAATTGATGATACTTATGTAGTGAAGGTGGAATGGAGGAGAAAGGAAGGGTTCATGTTATTTACTAAGTAAAGTGTGAAAAATAGGGATTTGGTGCTTCCTAAGGTTGGTGCCCTAAAACACAAGGGATTTAGTGTTTCCTAGGGTTGATGCCCTAAAAACAAGGGAGTTGGTGCTTCCTAGGGTTGGTGCCCTGAAAAACAAGGGAGTTGGTGCTTCCTAGGGTTAGTGCCCTAAAAACAAGTGAGTTGGTGCTTCCTAGGGTTGGTGCCCTGAAAAAGGGGATTTGTGTCTCCAAGAGTTGGTGCTCTAAAGAGGATTGGTTTCCTTCACAATCTCATACTATTATTTATAAAGCCTTGTAATTCTTGTTAATTATATTTATATAATTGATTTTAAATACAATTCCATTGATGATCTATTGTGATGATTAATAAAATAACAAAGTAATTACTAATTGTTTAAAAAAGGGTAATATTGATTCACCCCCCCCTCTCAGTATTTCAAGAATTGGTATCAGAGCAAGTACCTTCAACACAGTTTAATAATTGGAAGGTAGATCCTAAAAGAAATGGATCAACAAGAGGGAATTTCTTCCAACAAAGCACCACTATTTAACGGAGGTGGTTATGCTCTCTGGAAAATAAGAATGAAAAGCTACTTGTTGGCTCTTGGTTTTTATGTTTGGAAATTTGTTGTAGATGGTTACACTGCACCAGCTACTCCACCCACAGATATTGTAGGAAATAATATTTGCAATGACAACTCAAGAGCAGTCAATGCCATTCTAGGAGGATTAACAAATGATATATTTGTCAAGGTAATGCATTGTAAGTCAGCTAAGGAAATCTAGGAAAAACTAGAGGTTGTATATGAAGGAGATAGCAAAGTCAAGGAAGCCAAATTACAAACCTACAGAGCTCAGTTTGAAAATTTGAAGATAAAAGAAGATGAGAACATTGTTGGTAGATGAGGTAGTTAACTCAATCAGAGAAGGAAGAGAAGAACTTACTGATAAACCTATTGTACAAAAGATATTAAGGTCATTACCTATGAGATGTGATGCCAAGATTTCCACAATTGAAGATAGACCAGAACTTGACAAAATCACAGTAGATCAACTCCATGGAATCCTTACATCATATGTGATGAGAACAGGGAACGAAAAACCATCAAAAGGAGAAACAAACTTTAAGGCATCTAAAACAAAAATGAAGCAGGAGAAAAATACCAATGACGAGTTATCAGATATATCTGGTGAAGAAATTTCCAACTTCATGAAGACACTCAAGAAAGGGACTGGGAAATACAAAGGAAAGATTCCTCTAATATGTTTCAACTGTGGAAAAATTGGACACTTTTCCAATAAATGTCCCTATCCTAAGCAGGAGGAAAGTGATGATGAAAGAACCTTCAAAGATCAAAAGAAAAGCAAAACCAAAGATAAAAGGAAGTTCTACAAGAAGAAGAAAACTTTCTTTACCCAAGAAGATAGTAGCTCATCTGAAGAAAGTGAAGAAGAGGAGCCAAAGCTTCTATTTATGGGAATGAAAACTCAAGATGATAATCATTCGGAAGGTGAAGAAGAAGTGAACCTCGAGGAAGAATTTATTCATGCAATTGAAGAACTAAGAAAATCTAAAAATAAAAACAAGCTACTAAGGGAACAACTAATAGAGATTGAAGAAGCTACTAAATCAAGAGAAAATGAGGTTTCTAAAACCATTATTGAGACAGAACAATTGATTATTAAGTCAAAAACTCATCTCCGAGAAACTAAAAGAAAAGAAGAAATCTTTAATAAAGAGCTCAATGAAAAACAACAAATATGTAAGATATTGGAGGATGAAATAGTTCAACTAAAAGGGAAACTAGAAAAACAAGATATTCAGTCTAAGTTTAAAAACAGCTCAAAAATCCTGAACAACATTCTTAGCAGTCAGAGATCATCAAATGATAAGACGGGACTAGGATACGATCCCTCTACAGAATAAGAAAATGACAAAATCAGCTATGCGGATGTTCTTAAGAACTCCATAAGAAGACAAGAACAATATCATTGAAAACTATCCCAAATAAACAGAAATCTACACTTCCTAATAAAGAAAAAGATGACGAGAAGAATAGAATCATTAGAAAGAATCCCTCTAACAGAAATCAAGATATCGTCCTTGGTTATTGAAATTTGGACATAAAGAAATACAATGTAAAGCTTATATAAAGTACAATCCAAGAAATGTTCAAAGATATGAAAACAATAAGGATAATGCAGAAAGAAGAAATAATAACTCCTTCTCTCCCTTGATCTTTTTTATAATTAGATTGTGTAATGTTAATATTTATTATTATTTTTGGAATTGGAGGAGATGGTCTGCAGCTAGGGTTTCCCTGGCTACAGACCACACGCTCCTTCTCTCCTGCAGCTCGGGAGGGCTTATTCCTGCGGCCCCCTCACTTGGATGCTTCTCCTCCCCGGTGTTTCTCCCTCTTATGGAGACTCTTCTTCCCAGTTTATCCAACGAAGTGGATCCTCTCCCATCGCTTGGTTCACGCAGATCGGGCTCTACTTTTTTTGTTGCAGACGGGTTGTGGCATCGTGCAGATGCTCCTTCTGGGGAAGTTGAATCTTCTCCCTAATCCATTTTCTTTCTTAGTTCAAGGCCTGATGCCTAGATCTGTATCTAGTCCCATTATTTCTTCAGTTTCTGAATTCTTATGGTGCGTCCGGGGGGCTTTGTATGGGATTATTATCTCAGATCTGTTGTTTTATGGAGTGGAGGTTGGTTCCTCCTCTGAGGGAGCGCAGATCTGGGACTAAACCTTGGAGATTCTGCTTTTTTCTACTCCATTTATGTGGTTCCTCTCTCAGTTTTCTTTGGTTGTTCAGAGTTTGATGTATGTTCATGATTCGGCTCCTTTTGGCGGTTATTGATGTCTCATTTTCTCCACTTGACTTGGATTGTTCCAGAGCTTTGAGGTCCTATCTTGGGTGTGCGGTGTTACGAATCTAGGCACTTTTAGGTCCTGTTGGGAGGGCGTACAGTTATTGGTCACTTGTTGGTCAAGGTCTCCATCGATATTTTTGCTTCTTGGTCTTGTCGATCTGAGGTTTTCATACCTCTCTAATATGGTCCTTCCGGCCTCCTGGGTCTGTTGGGAGTGCATTTTTGGGGGTTTTACTTCTCTCGGGTTCTCTTGTGTGGGGTCTTCACCGGCCCATTTTGAGGATCATTTCATGTTAGTCTTTATTCTTTTTCTTTATGGCATATTTTCCATCTATTTTTTCCATTGGGATCTATCTACGCATGTGTTAGATGCACCTATAGAATGTAATTTGGTTCTCTATGGATGAATAGAATTACGCCTTTTTTCGAGGAAAAAAAATCCTTCTCTCCCTTACAAGACTAAAATGTTGAAAGTTACAAATGAAAAAACTTTGGTCATGAAGCTAGTGAATGTAGATTGTCAAAATATGACAAAAGAATAAATATTCCAACCAATCAAAAACTATGGAAGAAAAAATCAAATAAATAAAACAGAGTGAAAATGTAGCTCTATATGCGAGAAACCAAGGATGTCAGTGGTATATAGACAATGGATGTTCCAAACGAATGACTGGAGATCAAAGAAAATTTCTCAAGTTATTAAAGAAAGGAAAAGAAAAAGCAACCTTTGGAGATAATATGTCAGCCAAAATACTGGGAAAAGGCACTGTCATTTTAGGGAATAACAAGACCAAAGCAGAAGATGTACTTCTGGTATAAAATTTCAAGCCTAATATCCTAAGTGTAAGTCATACATGTGATCAGGGTCACATAATTACCTTTGATTCTCAGAAATGTGAGATCAGAAAAAGAAGGATACCAGAAAGCTAGAAGCAATTGCACCAAGAACATCTAGCAATGTGTACATCCTTGATGTAGATGAAGGAGAAAAATGGTGTTTAAGTCAAGAAGATGAAAGTTGGCTATGGCTTAGAAGGTTGGGACATTTAATCTTTGACAACTTAATCAAAGCCAACAATAAGGAGGCAGTAAGGGATCTTCCAAAAGTTATTAATCCTTCATATTCTATTTGTAAACGTTGTCAAATAGGGAAGAAAACAAGAGTTAGGTTCAAAACAAAAGAGAATTCCACAACAAAACCATTAGAACTTATTCACACAGATCTATGTGGACCTACCAGAACTAAAAGTATTTATGGTGAACATTATTTTATGTTGATCATTGATGATTACACAAGAATGACCTGGGTATACTTTCTAAAAAAAAATCATAAGCCTTTGAGAAGTTTAAAACATACAAAGCCCTTATAGAGAATGAAACCAATCTCAAAATTAAATGCTTGAGATCGGACAATGAAGGATAATTCACCTCCAAAGAGTTCATTCAATTCTGTGAAAATCATGGTAACAAAAGACAGTTTTTCAGCTCCCAAGACTCCTCAACATAATGGAGTGGTCGAAAGGAAAAATAGAAAAGTTCAAGAAGCTGCAAGAACCATGTTAAATGAAGTCAAGCTTCCAGAAAAATTATGGAGAGATGTAATCTACACAGAAGTACACATACTTAATCAAGCTCAGTTGAGACCCAACCATGACACGACTCCTTATCAACTATGGTTTTGCGGAACAACATTTATTAAACACTTTAGAATTTTTGGAAGTAAATGTTACATTAAGAATGATGAAGATAATTTAGGAAAGTTTGATCCAATATCTGATGAAGGCATATTTTTAGGTTATTCACATAATAAGAAAGCATACATATGTTATAATCTTAGACTACTAAAGATAGTGGAAAGTGCCTATGTAAAGATAGATGATCTAAAACTAAAGAAGAGCATATCCCAAGACATATCAAAAATTGATAAAGAATCTCAGCAAGAAAATGATGATGTAGAATCTCAACAAGAAGATGATGATAATGAAACACGGGAAAATGAATCGTATACCGATGAAGAATACAATGAAGAAACTCCCTTGGAAAAAGCTCCATCGAAAAGAGTTCAAAAGAATCATCATGAGAGTCAGATCATTGGAGATAAAAATGTAGGAGTAGAAACAAGAAGGACACTCACATTTGACTCAGAACATGCAGTATTGTCTATGATAGAACCGAAATCATTTAAAGAATCCATCAAAAGTAAAAACTAGAAAAAGGAAATGAATGAAGAACTTGAACAGATAGAGAGGAACCAGACTTGGGAATTAGTTCCAAGACCTAAGGACAAGAATGTGGTAGGAACTATGTGGATCTTCAAGAACAAACTAAATGAAAATGGGGAGACTATAAAGAACAAATCCAGATTAGTTTTCAAAGGATATGCTCAAGTAGAAGGTATTGATTTTGAAGAAAATTTTGCTCCAGTAGCAAGACTAGAAGTCATTAGGATGTTCCTGACATTTGCATGTTCCAAAAATTTCAAGATTTATCATATGGATGTCAAGTCAGCATTTCTGAATGGAACTCTAGAAGAAGAAGTATATGTTGAACAACAGAAGGATTCATGCTAACAGAAAATCAAGACTATGTGTACAAGCTAAAGAAAGATTTATATGGTCTTAAGAAAGCCCCAAGAGCATGGTTTTCAAGGTTAGATCAATACCTACAAAAATAAGGATATAAGAGATGGGATACTGACAACAACTTATATATCAAAATTGAAGATCAAAATATGATTGTTGTGATAGTATATGTTGATGATATCATATTTGGGAGTAATATTACTATAATGAGTAGAAAATTTGCAATTGAAATGCAAGAAGAGTTTGAAATATCTATGCTGGGAGAATCGTCCTTCTTCTTAGGTTTACAAGTCACTCAATCAGAAAAAGGAATATTTATTTCCCAAACCAAATATATCAAAGAAATGTTGAATAAATTCCAAATGGAATACAGTAAACCAGTAAGTACTCCCATGGTCATTGTATGTTAAATAAGCCTCAATGATGACACACCAAAAGTAGATCAAACTATGTACATACCAATAATTGGAATTTTTCTCTATTCAACAGCAACTAGCCCTGACATCATGCAGGTTGTACAACTAGTGGGAAGATTTCAATCTACACCTGGGGAAACTCATCTAAAAGCAGTAAAAATAATATTCGTATATCTTAAAGGGGCCTTAGAATTTGGATTATGGTATCCAAAAGAAAAATACTTTACATTAAATGCATACATTAATGCAAATTGGGTTGGTAGTATAGATGACAGGAAAAACACCAGTGGAGAAGAATTCATTCTAGGAAAATGTATGGTAGCATGGATAAGTAAGAAACAAACATCCACATCACTATCAGAATACATTGTTGTTTCACACAAGTTCTTTGGATGAAGCAAACTTTAGAAGATTTACAAATAAAATACGATGATTCCATTACTATTAATTGTGATAACACTAGTGTCATAAGTATATCTAAAAATCCAGTAATACATTCTAAAACCAAACACATCCCAATTAAATACCATTTCTTAAGAGATCGGGTTACTCAAAGAGTGGTTAAAATAGTGTATGTGGACACCAAAGAACAAATTGCAAACATATTCACAAAACCTTTGCCTGGGAGTACTTTTGAAAATCCTCGACAAAAATTGGGAGTAATTCACATACCTCATTAAAACCATAAAATTTGCATTAGAAGAAAAGGGTCACATGGATAGGGGGAGCTTCGCCATAGGGGGAGCGAAGAAAAGATCCTTTCTGTCATCGTTGTCAAAGGGGGAGAAATTGATAAACAACATAAATATTTCAAAGAAAAGGTTGACATCAATTCCAAAGGGGGAGAATGTTGGACACAGTGGTATGATATTTTCATTAATGTCAATAGAGTGCAGGTGATCATATCAAAGCTTAGGATAAATAACGTAGCAGGTCACGCAGAAGCCCGAGCCTACACAGAAAAATCCCTTGTAAAGGATCGAGTTAAATCAATTGTTATATTAATTTGGTATGATAGAATCAAGTGGAAGCACGGGATAAGAATACCCCATAAGACACGAAGTCTTGAAACCTCTGAAATCGTGAAGTAAACATTGATCGTCAGATCTCGTGGAGAAATTTTGGGTCATTTCTCAGTCGTTGGATCAAGCAGGAGATAGAAAGATTCGATACTACAGAGCTTCGCCACTTCGGAAATTACTAGAAAAAAGTAAGAATCCACGAAAGACATGAAGTTGCAAACTCACGTCGACAGTCAGATCAGAGAAAGAGTGTGGAAATCTTGTCAGTCGTCGATCAAGTGTAGTGGAAGGATAAGATAAGTGGGGCCAAAGGCACGAAGTCCCGGAGTAAGCAAAGGTCATCTAATCAAGACAAGGAAAGATCTACAGTGATAGATCTATTCGGCACTTCGAAAATGATTGAAGGATGGTATAAAAGTACCAAAACTCCCGAAGCTACAAAGTAACGAAAATTCAAAATCCTAGTCAGCAAGACCACGTCAGCAAAAACACTTGACCCAATCAGATGATGACAAGTGTAAAAATACATATGGCACATAAGGTATGTGAAAGTCACAAATCAAGGTAACACGTGGCACACCCACTACGAATCCACACCATCATAGGTGACGACAGCACGCCATGTCAGTCTGGGACTACAGCCTATGGGAATAACCAGGTTCTCCTACCAGCAAAACTATCTGAAGCATTGAAGTTTGAAGTCATGAATTGATGTTAGTCGTTGATCTAAGATCCACTGGAATATATTTAAATAGTTCCATCGAGTACATTGGAAGGATAGCGTATGGTGTACTAACACTGACAACAAGCGGTCACCGCAGCTTTATGACTTATTCAGTAGGTAAACACTCTGGAGGGATTGAACTACCTCAGAGTTCAAGTAGCCTAGAGTCCTTGAGTCATGAATAGTCGAATACCCGGAGAGTGGGAGCTCCTTTTCACCTAAGTCTATGGTCCTAGATATTGGACATGTGAAGGTTATCAAGCAGGGAGTGTTGATACACCCTTTGGCGGAATTTGCTCCGAAAGAGTTGGAAGACTGCAAAGGTCAAAGTTCTGAAGTGAATGAGAATCGTCCATCTCAACGTAAAAATAAAATGCAACCATCAATATTGATAAGTGATTAAGCACTCGTTTGGAATAGCGCTTAGTCACCACCTAAGGTCATATGGAATAGAGGTCCCAAAAGTACGTATGTGCAAATTTCCTCTGTTAAGAAGGAACTTTGAACTAGATAGGATCTAGATTCTGTCCTAATTGATATTAAGTGATCAAATACATCCAATGCATTGGAAAGCTAATAAAAAAGATCAAATATGATATGTTGGAGAACTAGGGATGCAACAGAAGCTTAAGAATGGAATAAAAATGCATGGGATCGAGTTAAAAGAAAATGATCCATACCTGTGATCGATTTATGAAAATCCCTCTTACTAAATTGAAAATATTTCACGGTAATGTGTGAATAATTATAGAGGAAGATATTAATTATAAATTAAAAGAAAAATGTTATTATTGTTAATTTAAATGAAGAGGTGCAATGGTTCAAACAAAGGGACACAATGATTTAACACTCACACCAGTTGGAAGACTATATAAGAAAGAAAGAATGTTGAATAAGAAAGTTTCTATGTAGTCCAGATCAGAAGATCAAAAGCAGAAGCAAAGTCCAAGAAGAAAAACTGAAGATACTTATGCAGTGAGAGTGGAAGGGAGGAGCAAGGAAGGATTCATGTCCTTTACTAAGTAAAGTGTGAAAACAGGGGAGTTGGTGCTTCCTAAGGTTGGTGCCCTGGAATACAAGGGAGTTGGTGCTTCCTAAGGTTGGTGCCCTGGAAAACAAGGGAGTTGGTGCTTCCTAGGGTTGGTGCCATAAAAACAAGGGAGTTGGTGCTTCCTAGGGTTGGTGACCTGAAAAACAAGGGAGTTGGTGCTTCCTAGGGTTGGTACCCTAAAAACAAGGGATTTTGTGCTAGTTGGTGCCCTGAAAAAGGGGATTTTTGTCTCCAAGAGTTGGTGCTCTAAAGAGGATTGGTATCCTTCACAATCTCAGACTACTCTTTATAAATCCTTGTAATTCTTGTTAATTATATTTATATAATTGAATTTAAATACAATTCCATTGATGATCTATTGTGATGATTAATAAAATAACAAATTAATTACTAATTGTTTAAAAAAGGGTAATACGAATTCACCCCCCCTCTCAGTGTTTCAACACTATGTACCTAATTTCTAGCAATGCAATTGGTTGAAATCGGGATCAACAATGTTATTCCATTTTCTTATTTCTTGCAACTAAATTTTTTGTTTTGTTGAATATTTTATTGTAGTTATACTTCTACTTTACCGTAATTATTTTATGTAATTCACATTTCTAATCTGTTGTATATTTTTCCTTTAGCTTAGTTTCTAGTTTACTATATATTTTTCGGTAGCTTGAATTTTATGTTTTTTGAATCAATTTTTTGTCTTATAAACTTTTGGATTTGCTACATTGAATTTATGTAGTTAAAATTTTGATTTGTTGTAATCATTTTCTATTAAATTAGGAAGAATCGGAAAGGTGATATTTTCCCCCAAAACAAAATGAAACAAAACAATAGCTAGCAATAAATCCAAACAAACAAAAGTCCAAAAATAAGCATATATTTTGCACAACGCTTTGAAAGTTTATGTTCCTCAAGTTTATAATTAAAGTAGGTTATTGAGGTTAATGGAGTGTTAATTTCAACCATTGTTTGAGCCTGTCGCCTATTATCATGTCTTTTGTGTTGGTTGTCATATGTTACCCATAAAGGTTCATGCCTCGTAATCCTGTGAAAAGAATGATCTAGAATGCTCGAGGTTGATACAACTTGATATAAGAAAATATATATATATATATATATATAGAAAGATAAAATGGTATAATTCAAAACGCAAAGCAATGCAAAAAGAAAGAAATAAAAATTTGAAAACCGAGAAAGAATGAGAAGCATGAACTCTGCCCCCTCGCTAAGAGGCCATCACCCCAAGTCCTATGTGTTGATGTTAGTGGTAGCATTGAACAGGGATTTATACACAAGCCTATGTGTCTAGACGTGTGGAAATCGTCCAAAGCCTTCTACTCTTGAATTTACTTTAATTAAAGGAATTATTAAAGTAAATTACTTTTATTAATTAATTATGTAATAATTTAATTGAGTTATTTATGAAAAATGCTTAGCATGAAGCATGTAATCTAAATCTAAAAGTGAGTGTGAGAATTATTCACAACCGTTGATCACTTTGGAGATTAGAAATAGATTGTAACTCATGATTATAAAAGCAAGGCTAGGGTGAAGGAGAAAGACACTTGACTTGACAAGTGTTGAGGGAATCGACAGAGAGTATTAGATCATGAAGGACTGTGGTTCAAGATCTTGGATACGTGAAGAAGGACATTCATCTATATATCATACAGGTCAAGGAGAAGAGAGAACAGAGGCATACACAGGTGGGTTTCAGCAGATGAAAGCCACATAAAAGAGTCAAATTGTATGGATTTTATTGTACAAAATTTCCATTTATATCCACGAGTCATAGAGGAGATAGTCGCGGACATACGCGGGTCGCGGTGGGGAAAGTCGTGAATATTCGTGGGTCACTGAAGAGACAATCACAGATGCCTAGAAAAGTGTGCCAAAATTGATTGTACGACAAGTCGTCCCTTTCTAGGTTAGTCTGTAGTTGTATTTCTCTTAGTGGGCCATTATCCCTATTACAGGAGCCCTAATTTTAGCATAATAAAATCATTCACAGCATTGGTTTTCCATCTGGGGTTTTTCCAGGGGTATCTAGCCAAAAATTATGGTGTTTATGTGTGCTTGATTTGGTTTCCTAGTTTATGCTTCTGCTGCATGATATTGAGTTGAATATTTCAAAAGTGTATTATATTTTTTGTGAGCTGCTAATATGATTGCAGAAAGTAAATCACTAGATAAAAAAATACCTAGGTGCTAGAGTAATAATTTCAACATGGTGTGAGAGCTCATGTTCTGAAGGGAAGCTAGATCAATATAGGAACAATTTTCCAGCAACAGGTTATTTCCACGGAAATTTATCAGGTCTTAGGTATGGCAGTAGCACCGTTGAGAGTTGAAGACAGATTGGATGGAGCATCCAACTTCCTATCTTGGAAAGAAAGATTTTCTTTGGCATTGAAGGATTATGACCTTTGGTAGTTAGTGGATAAATAATGTACTCCACTGATAGATACGACAGCTTTAGATGCTCACAAAAAGAAGGCTATCAAAGCAGAAAGAGTCCTCCTAGATTCTATGAAGGATCATCTAATCCCTCACTTAAATGAGAAGATGATGGCTAAAGAGATGTTTCATGCCTTGGTAATTTTATTCCAAAGAAAGAACATGAATAGGAAGATGTTGTTAAGGAATAAACTCAAATCGGTTCAGATGTCTAGATCAGATAATGTTACCTACTACCTCATGAGGATCACACAAGTGTGTGATGAACTTGACGCCACAGGAGAGAAAACAGAGGATGCAAATCTCATTAATGTGGCATTGAATGGTCTTCCCAAGTCACAAGAACCATTTGTCAAAGGAGTTTGTGCTCGGAGGAATATCCCATATTGGAAAAGACTTTGGTATGATTACATCCATGAAGAGACTCAGGAAGAGTCTAAAGGCATCAAGGAGGGTCATATTGAAGAGAACTTGGCCCTTGTCAGCAAGACAAGGAAGGGGAAAGGAAAGAGTTCTAGTAAGAAGGGTAACAGTGATGGAGGATCATCACAGCTAGGCAAGAAAAGGGACTTGAGTAAAATCAAGTGCTTCTCATGTCATAATAATGGGCATTATGCATCTCAGTGTCCAAAGAAGAAGCATAAGGGTAATGAAAATATGCAAGCAACATCATCAGCAGAGACGTAGCATGATGAATTTGAAGAAAAAATTGAGAAGGATTACTCAATGATTTCTTTCCTTTCTACTAACACTACAACAAGGAGTGCTTGGTTCTTGGATAGAGGTGCATATCATCTTATGACATAGGCATGGGAGCAATTTAGCAATCTGATGGAGAAGGACTCAATTGTTCATGTAGATATTGGTGACAATTCCAAGTATGCAGTGAAGGGAGAGCGGATAGTTACGTTTCAGCTTGATTCAAGAGGGTCGTTATATTCCCATGATTTACTTTACATACCAGGTTTGAAGAAAAATATCCTTTCAGTCTTAGCTATGGAGGACAGGGGTTTTTCCATCACTTTTCATGGAGGGGAGGTACTCATACGTCTAGAGAAAGATAGCCCAGATAGCGTAGTGGTCGTTTGGGTTATCGAGGGAACTTTATACAAGTTGCAGGGAAAGTATGTTGGTTTTGGTACACAACAGTGACAACCTATGTCAATTTTTTTTACACATCAAAATTCCACACTTAAGTATCTCACCCTAAGTGTCACAAGTGTCGTAAAAGTGTCATATGCACCTTGGTAAGTGTCACAATTTCCATCAAGTTCCCCCCTTGCCATGTTGGGGGAGTGATACCTCATAGATAAATGCCACATTTACCTTATTTAGGGAGCACTACTCTAGGATCAACGCTCTGCAAATAACTCTAGGGGAGCGTTGATTTTGGTTAGAGGATGCAAGATACCAGATATATAAAATATGCAGAACAGAAACGAAATGCTAGAAATAACAGAATAACAGTGAAATATCCAGCATAATCTTCACAATACACAGAAATGATATACGAAATAGCAACAGAAATAGCACTTGAAC
>SNQJ01S0074220.1:33535-45221 GCA_010110895.2 Picea sitchensis | reverse complement strand
GTATAAAATGCCTACTTATTACTTGGTAGGGGTCATACTTTCTGTGCTCAATATCTACTAATTTCACTTCTTCTAATGATTCAGCCTCTACCTTAGAATGGCCTAAATTTAATAAAGAAAATTTTCCAATATGAACAGGGAAATATGCCCATGACTTCTTCTGAGATGCTTTTAATTCTAATCCAACACCGCCCTTTACAATCTGATGGGATACCTCCCTGCACACCAATATGTTCGGTAGGAATTTAGGGAGTGCATGAGGAGGAATGGAACAACCGTAAACCCTAATGTAGGAAAACTTCTCCTCAATAAACCAGTCGGCAACCGGTTTAAGATTTTATGTGATTGCATGAGAAATGGGAGGTGGTTCACATCCAAAAAATATTTTATGCATCGGAATTATAATAAAATGAAAAACCTCATAAAATGCATCCTTAACATTTTCTTCCCAAAGGGCTGAGTGATATTTATGAATGGGTTCTGGGCAGGAAATATTCCAACTCCAATTCATTAAAGGAAAAGGAGTCACATAACAGATTGCATCCATAATGTATGATGACATGTAAAAGGCTGTTGGTTGTCCCTTTGATTTTGCTTCTTTGTATTTTAAGATTTCCTGTGTTAGGTTATCTGACAAAATCTTATGCCAGTTAAAACCATTTCCTTCTGAAGCTTCTTCTAAAAAGGGCACCCAATCTGCATGAAAATGACAGGGATCTTTTCTCCCGAAAAGTCTACATAACATTATGGCTACATATACCATGTATTCATTCAAGGATGTTGTAGCATAAATCCCATGAGAATCAGCTCTAAACTTTGATGGACACCTCGCCCATTCTCTAATCATATCTGGATATGTCTGGTCTGCCTCAATACATTCTTTCCTCTGAAACTCTGCTAAAAATTTAGCATTAAAAGTATGTTTAGGATTTAGCGAGAGTTTATACATTACTTGTATGTGTTCTGCCCTGAATGAGCTGATGATAACTCCTTGGTCGTTTAAGATGCTCCTTGTTGGGATATCGACCTTATCCAAGGCCCAGCTGATCATATCATTGTATGCCATGAGCCGCAGGCGTGCAACGATCTTATGATGTCTGACTCAGCTATGTCCCAGAAATGATTTTGAGAATCAGGATGAGCATTCTGAAGCTCGTATTCCAGCAATTTGGATATTTGAGTCCAAGATTTAATAGATTCTATAGCGTGTGGAGTGGTGTTGGAAATGATATCTCCTTCCTGTGCGTCTTCATTCTTCTTCGGTGCCTTTTTCGGTGCCATGACTTTGCGTTTAATTGAAAACCTGTCACAGAAAATGGATGAACGAGCTTAGCTAAAAATGAAAACCCAGACGTTTAAATGTTCATTTTGAATACATTAAAAAATGACAATATTGACACAGTTGTCACGAATTTAAGGCTTTTAATGCGTAAGATATATTTCTGAGATACGCATTTAATGTCCTTATTTAGGCACCTTCGGGTTTTTAAAGTAAACGAGACACTTACTTAATCGGAAAGAGAAACATGAATAAACACTTTAAAAAAATGATTATCATTAATCCTGCTTTGGAAAAAAGGTTAATTAGTGCTAATGATAGATTAAAGCTGAAAACTTTGCTTTTCAGGATTTCGGAAATCATGATGTCGAGAGGTATGTCATCGATGAAATCCGATTTCCGAAATTGCAAAATTGCAAAATCAGAATTTTTTATTTAAGACTTAAAACATTTTTAGCAAATTAATTAATTGAGATTAAACTTTTTCGGGATTTCGGGGATCATGATGTCGAGAAGTATGTTATCAATGAAATTCGATCTCCGAAATCGCGACGGCTTTCTTTTTAAACAGGACTTAACTCATCTTAATTAACTAACTAATCACGATTAAGGCCAAAACATAAATAGTTTGATTTAACGTGAACTGTGGATCGGGGTTTTGTGATTCGGGATTTCAGGAAACATGATGACAAGAGATGTGATCTCACTAAACCACGAATCCCAAAATTGCGACACCATTATCTTAACCCTTAACCCTTCATATAAGAGAATTAATTAATCTGTGTTTTAAATAAGACTTCAACGTTTCGGGAAATCGGGGATCAGGATTTCGCGATTCGATTTGCATCGAAAAATTTGTTTGTAGCAAACCCCGAATCCCGAAAATTCTTTAAGCTTAATTTTAAAACCGTAAGTTTTAAAATTTAACACAATTTAAATAATTTCAAATAAAAAGCGTCGGGAGTCTTATAATTTTTGTAAGCCTTTTTTCCTTTTATTATCCGAGTAATTAAAAACTTTAAGAAAAAGGTATCGTGTGCTTAGGATTGATAACGAAACTCATGATTTGTGAAAATTTGAAACCCGAAAAAGAAAAAATTAGGCCTTAGGGATAAAAATTTAAGAACTGTTTCAACAAGGTGCATGCCTGATCCTAAATCTCAGCCACCTCTACAAGTAACTCTAACTATTGGAATCTCAGTTGCAACAACCATTGTCTCTTTTGACACTTGGAAAGTGAAATCAACAATCCTTGACTTAACTCCATTGAAATTGAGGGAGAATTCCTTTGTCATATGCACACTGTAACCATGTATCTTCTCTCAAAACCTCATGCAGCCAGCTTGCTTAGATGAAACCCTAAACGTTGGATCAAAATTCACGAGCTCTAAAGTTTGTGGCTCACACCTTAACACACTACCTTCTTTGTGACATTTCTTCCTTCCTTGAGTAGTCATTTTTTGTATGCAAGATAAACCTGAGACTATTAAGGGAAGAAGGGTCCAAGGGATAAAACTCAGACAAGGCACCTTGTACAACAAAAAAGTAGGGCCAGGGTTTGCACAAATTTTCCATAGGGAACTCAATTATGCAAAATGAAAGTTTTAACAATGCATACATGCAGGTATTAAGCACCAACTTTGGTTCTTTGGTCTTTACAAAGAAAAAATCTAGAGGAACATGGGATGTGTAGTGAAATGATATTATACAGAGTTTGCATAGCGGGTGAACTGGTTTGCATAGCAGATGGGTTTCTTGAAGCTTTCTCGAAAGGTAGGGGCTAATCAAAGATCGAGAACTCATGCAAATGGATAAAAGGTGGTAATAATACATGCATAAGCTGGTAGAAAGTGATTTGAAAGGGGAAATATTTGTTTTTCGGATGACAAGATAGCTCAAGCTTCTTCAAGCAACTTGCACAACGTGTTTACACGGTATGCACATTTTTTTCTACAGTCAAGGTACAATTAGCATGAAACAACATCATAACCCTTTTTTTTACTTCATCATGTATCATGATGCTCATCGACACTCTTTGAAAATGAATTTCCTTTCTAGACTTTACAACTTGACTTATGACATACCATTTTCAATTTTTAGAAATCCCTTCAAACCATTGACCCAAATTGAAATGCATTGGTCTTCTCAAGACCAAGGCATGACTTTGTAAATTTTTGAATCTTTATAAATCTACCTTGAAAATAATGATGCTAACTCTTCCAACGATGTTTCTCCTTCCCCTTCTACTATCTATATGTAACGTGGGTTTTCATCTGCTTCTTCATCCTCTATGACCTGATAATAGTACACTAATCGTTCAAGTGTTTATTTTCTGTAATATCTATCTACTATCACTGTATCTACCCCATACTCTTCAAATATCTTCTTTTTAATCCTTTGTAATGCTAGATCCACCCATGGATTGTCACTTTCAAATGAAAAGGTCCTAATAAATTTATGTTGCATTGCACCCGAACTCACAGTTTCTCTATGCAGTTCCTGCTCCTTGTACTAGTTACTAGGTATCCCTTCTATTGTATTAATAAAGTAATGCATCCATTCTCGTGGTGGTACCAATCTCCAGTTAATGACACAATCATTTATGTGATGTCTTGGGTTCCCTCTTCCATCATACTTTGGTAAGGTTCTATTCTGCTAACTCCTTCCAAATCTTATGTGCATCAATCGCTTACACTGATACCAGTCCTAAATTACCTTCTTATGTGCACCCCACCATCGTCCAGGTGTGTCCCTCAGTGTTATATCTAACATCAATAATACCTGACTATCCAAAACCTCTTATTCGAACTCTATCGGGAAGTTTTCTAGATCGTTCTCTTCAGTAAATGTGGGAAATTGTATTACTTTTGTCCCAACCCATCTTACTGCACATGTAACTCTGGTGCACCTCCTAGTAGAGACTTCATGCAATCTTTGATGCCAGTTTTCTACTCCAGTATCTAAATTTGATATGTCAGAATTGATACTCCTCCAACTGAGTACTCCATCTGCAATTGGATTCACATAGTCTTCCTCTCGTGCAGTAGTCCTATACAACTGGTTCACGTCATCCTCTAGAACAATGTTAGGCACGGGTTCTACATATCTTTCAAAATCTGAGGGATCTAAAGGTGCTACTACCCTAAAGTTCCTAGATTCAAATATCATCTTTCTAGTCTTTAAATTAATTATGGCATGATTATCAGAGGCCCAATCAATTCCCAATAGTGTTGGAAATGGTATAGACTCCTCCACCATATCCATTACTTCAAAGTATGTTGTGGTGCACACACCATCTAGATCCACTATTGTATTCTTCAATCTACCTATGGGAATCACTCTCTCCTAGTTTTCTAGCTTCAACTGGATATTGGAATACCCTAGTTTAGGTTCTCCCATTGCTTCCCAAGTATTCTTTGGAAAAATGTTGACATTTGATCCTAAATCTAGGATAACATCTCCCATATTAACATCTCTTATATTTTCATTCAATCGAAACTCTCTGCTAGTTCATTTCTTTCTATGGACTTCAATAATATTCTTTGGTTTTGTCTCTACCCCTTCTTCTATTATATATTTCTCAAGCATACTTTTAAACAACTCCATGGCATTCTTATCATTAAGTAATTTAAAGAAATATTCCAAGAAATTCTTTAAGTTACTTACTTTCTCTATTTTCTCTCATTTGTAAGTATGATCCAAAGATTGAGGCATGTCAAAAATAGGATTATCATACCTCTGTGCAGTATTTTATGTGAAGGCTTCATTCTCCTTCAAGAACTCCTTCTTTGCTTCTTTGAAGGTTTCCTTCACCTTCTTTGCATCAAAATGTTGTTGTGGCTGAGTATTCTTCTGAATCCAGCACTAAGATTCCTTCTTCTAATCCTGTGCATTTGCTCCTATCTTCACTCCTCCTCTAGTCACTATACTGATGTTCCTCCCAGGATCCCTTATTTCTCCAGCAATCCACTAAACATTCTAGTTATTTAGATTTCACTTCTCATGGATCTTCGTCATCAACTTCTGGCACTCTTTTGTCACGTTATTTGTTGTGCAGCAATACATACATGTTGTTGTTGGTTGAGGACAATATCTAGAATAGTGTCCTTGTTGTTGAAAATTATG
Source organism: Picea sitchensis (assembly GCA_010110895.2). Taxonomy (NCBI): domain Eukaryota; kingdom Viridiplantae; phylum Streptophyta; class Pinopsida; order Pinales; family Pinaceae; genus Picea; species Picea sitchensis. The sequence continues at coordinate 39,817 of SNQJ01S0074220.1, read as the reverse complement.
GAAGATAATAGGCCCTCTGCCTCTGCCCATTCCTCCTCTTCCTCTACCTATGAATCCTCCTCTTTCCCCCTCTGGATCCATGTCCTATTGATGATACTGTGGTGTCTGATTATACTGTGGGGGTTGCTAAAACTGTGACACGGCTTGAAGTTATTGCACATTGCCAAACTATGGTGCAGTCTATCCTGCCATCAACTCAACCTGCATCATGTATGCATATGAGGTTCTTTCCTTCATTAACTCTAGGGTTCTACAATTTTTGTTTTCATGCCCCACTGACTTACAAAAGTTACAGAAAGTACTCTTTGGTTATGTATTGTACTTCTGCATCATAGGGAAGTGATAAGTATCATGCCCATGTGTCTTTCATATTTCACACCAAGGCCCTCCTGTAGGCAATGGATTTAGTAACCCTACTCCCAGGTATTGCACAAATGTCGAACACTCATTCTTGTGATGTCCCTCTGATCTGCATAGGGTACACCACACTGCTTCTCTTTTCTCCCTACTTTTATTCTGGTTTAATTTCACTATAAAGTTCTTCAGATCTTCCTTCATCTCCTCGATAGTTGGATCTGTCTGATTATAATGATTCTCCTCTAACTACATCGCTGCTTGCAGTGCCTCTGCCTGGGTATGAATTTTTTTTTGTCTCAATGGATATTTAAAGTATGGTAATAGAGAATTTATAAACAATTGTTTATGTTGCGTGTCAGAAATGGGATACTTCAATTTACCTTTCAATGTCTTGAACTTTTGATCGATGTCCCATATGTACTCTCCTAGTTTTTATCTAACCTAAACCATCTCATTCATAAATTGATCCTCTCATTTTGGCCTCTGAAAATTAGTGATCAGTTTCTGCTTGATCTTTGTTATTATTCTCGACGCACCCTATGGATTGTTTACTGCTAGACTCATATACCAATCCAGCACGCAGTTTCTGAATGTTATTGCTAGATGCGCTATTTTTATGGCCTCATCAGTGGCTCTTTTCCCTTCCCATATTCGATCACACATGAATAGGTGCGTCTATGGGTCTTCTGATCCATCTATTGAATTAGTGTTCAGCACCTCCTTCGGGACTTGTGACATGGTCTAATAGCCTCTCGTGGATCCATTAACTCTGGCAGTGATGAGTTTACCAATAACCCGTGGGTTTTGGTCTAACGACAGTCGTACTGCTAATAAACTATTGGCAAGAATTGCAGTTTTCACAGCTTGCACAGAACTTGTTTTTGTCATTAATGTCAAACTTTAAAAATGCTAAAGGGACAGGCGTGGATCAGTTCGCACAGGCGTGGATCAGTTTTCACAGGCACAATGGTTCCAAATTTGGAGATCAACATGCCTCTCGACATACCGAAACGCAAAACTGTGAAGAACCCGGGAGTTTCTATTTCGGGATTCCGGGAGTTTGTATTTCGGGATTCCAGGAGTTTCCATTTCAGGATTTTTGCATGGTAAGCAAAAACTTCAACATCACGAAATCTCGAATGCTGAAATATTAAAACCACAACTTAATCTGAATCATTGATCAGAGGGATATCGTGGACCCTTGATCGACTCCATTTCAGAGTTTCGGATATCGGGAGTTTGAGGAGTCAAGAGTCGAGACTCTTCATCATAGGAGTCCCAAAGTTTCGAAATGAAAAATGTCGAAATGGGAAATCATGAAAGCACTTTATGGATAAGCGCTTGGTCACCGCCACTGGTCACATTGTCAAAGAGATGTAGAGAATATCTCGAAGAGACAAGCTCCATTTTGGAGTTTGAAACATGGAGAGTCTAGATGACTCTTCACAGAATCCCTGAAACACAAAATGCAAAATGCATGTTCAGAATTGGCCCCTGGTCATAACCTATGGTCAAATCAACGAAGGCTTGAGGAAGGAGATAGTGCAACCAAGCTCCATTTCAAAGTTTCAGGGATCGTGACATGGAGCGTCAAGAAAATTCACCACAGGAATACCGAAATGTCGAAATCGCGAAATGTGAAATGTCGATATGCTGAAATGTCGAAATGTGAAAACACCGAAAAATATTTTTGGTGAAGATTTCGGGGTTCATGACTTGGAATGTTGAAACACTTCATCACAAGAAATGACGAAACACTGAAATGAAAAATGCCAAAACGAAAAAATGCAAAACGTTGAAATACTGGGGATCATGACTTGGAGTATCGAAACACTTCATCATAGAAGTGTCGAAATTCCAAAATGAAAAACGCCAAAAAACACTTGTATGCTCATCGAATGATGTTGGTTAAATATTTAAACTGATCATGTGGATATTGTTCGTCTTGATGCCTTGGCCAATAATAATCATTGTAAGGAAGTTATTCAGTTATTGCAACTGAATCTTTGAAGCCTGAGGGTTCGATTGTACGCGCTGATGATATAGGAAGACATATAAAGTGATCGTTGTAAGAAAAGTAAAAAAGTGAGAGAGGATTATGGGAAATATATGGCTCTGTAAAATTTGAGGAAGAGAAAAGATAGAGAAGGAAAGACACATACACAGATTGAAAATCTAAGTGGTCTGGTCAAGAATGAATTGTGCAGAGAGGATTTGAATGCTTATTGTTTGACAAAGAAGATAAAGAGTTGTTTTTCGGGTTCTTTGTGACAGAGAATGATTTCAGGGTAGTAGGGAGGATCAAGGGGAGACTGTAAAAGTTTCTGGTACAAGTTGGTGCTTGTACATCTGGGAGTTGTAGCTTCCATTCAGTAGGTGCTGAAGAAACAGAGGTAGTAGCCTCATCTGGGTTGTAACTCAGATAAAATAAGAATGTAAAGAGGATTTGGAGCTTGCCTNCCCCCCCCCCTCTCAGTTGACTTATCCTGTACAACACCATCCCCATGAAACTCTGGTAATATTATCATTGGATATATGTTTGCCATTGTCGAATGTGTTGTACCTACTCCACACGGTACTAATATTTGTGTATTGTTGTTCGGACTTGAACTCCCACTAGCGTTGCTACTGGTACTTCCACTTGTACCACTAGTTGTATTTTTGTTGGTACTTACTCTTGCACCTTCACTTCTATTTTGATCTCCTCGATTTCTTTGACCGCTAGTCACTTGTTCTCTAAACAACTCTTTCTCTGTTGATGTGTTAGTCATACATGGGGTTGTAAGTTCTACACTAATTCATATCTGGACAGGGGTATCTTCTTCCTCATGAGATCTCTCTCCTATATTATTTCTTTTGTATATGGCATGTAGTATTTCTTCAATGTTCTCCACAACATGGATATCCTCTACCTCTTCCTCATCACTCTCCAAGCCTTCTCTCTCGTCTACTACCCTTTTCTTCCTGTTGAGCTTATATTGGTAGGGTCATCCATTGCGCGTCGTTCCTGCCTTCTGCATAATTTCTTGGATCTCCTCTTCATCCATCACAATGGGATATTTCTCTTTACTATGCTATCCTCTATCCATTTCCCCCTCCATCTCAGACATTCCTCGATGTTTCCCCAAATTCCCCCATGCACGCAGGGTAGTTTAGTTTTCTGATTCCACTGTTAATACCCCTTTATCATGCAACAATATTTTGATTGAAGTGTACAATGACCTGATGTACCTTCCTCTTGAGCCCTTAAGAAACTCCTACTCTGCTACACTATAAGACTTCGATGTATCTACTGCAAACACAGTGATATACCCTACTACAATGTTGTCTAGCCAGAAATATATTGCGCACGTGAATTTATTATTCACCCTTTTCAACTGCACGATATTCTCGTCTATGCACTCCAATGATCTAACTCTAATCATCGAATGGGTATCTTTCAACCATGCTATCCACTCCTGCAATAGCATGGGAAACTCACTAAAGAAAATCTCGTGTATTTCATTGAATATGTATCTCTCCAAGTATTGTCTTGGATTAAAACTAGGGCTTCTATTATCTTTATGGGAAAAATCTAGTTCCTAAACTATCAACTATCTTTCAATATCTGCTTTCGTCGAATTCCAACCTACAAACATCCTCTTTCTTAAGACCTCGCTCTCTACTTCATGATACATCCCTCCCAATCTAATCTTTTGAGTTCCAACCGACAACAGAACCATTGTTGGTTACCTGTGGGATTGTTGACAAGCGTTTATGACACACCATCAATGAGAAGGGAAGATCTGGACTGGGGTTGTCTATCTAACCGAAGCCATTTGGAATAATCTACCCTAGTAGGTTTTATGGTTCCATTAGCCAACTAGGATTCCAAAATAACTAAAATATGTGAACTAACTAAAGGTATAATTCTATCTATTGACACATTAATTACAATTATATACAATTACAAGGTTTAAGTAAAGCCTTGTAAAAATAATTGTTTTCAACTAATGGATCAAAACAAGATGAAAAATAAATAAAATTGTTCTAGTACTGTAACTTACAAACTAATAAACAATGAGTGAAAAATATTGAAAATGATATAACGATAATGGACAAAGAATTCAACGTTTAAATGATGCAATCATTATTCATTCGCAAATCAACAAATTAAATAAATAATAAACTAACTAACCTGATGTTGATCAGTTGTGAATAAAAATTACTAAGCTATATTGATATTTCTGCGTAATGTAAGCTCCACTTAACTTGTTGCCAAGCATAAATCTATGGCAAGAACAAGAACAATATTTCCTTAAGCAACTCAAGGAAATTATTTATATTTTGAAAACAAATCTATGATAACAGAAAGACAAATAGATTTTCATTCATGTGACTTTAGATTGTCCAAAATCTAAAGATGAAATCAACTTCAATCATCGACAAATGGTATTATCAACAATCCAACATTCGATGTAAACTCAAAATGTATAGATAGACAATTAGTCACAAAGATAATAATGACCAATAAATAATGAACCGTGTAAGAGATAAGAACAATATGAAAATATAAATGTAGAACGGTCTAAAGCTAATTCATACAAACAAGTTTCCATGCCCATAAAATATATGAAGGCCAATAATCATATTGTACAGTCTACAGAAGGACTAAAGACAAAAAGTAAATTGTATCCCATATATTCCTAAAAATGATAAGTCCATCATCAGGTCCAAAAAGAATTTCGCAGACCAGTAACTGGCCATTATTTAAAGAGAAATTTTGGTTGTCCTATATAATGTTGCTCCAACAACCTGTCTATTAAGAGAAATCTATAGCAGAAGGTTGTATAATTCTAATATTTTCACAGTGTCAGGATAAAAATCATTTTGACTGACAATTTAAATCTTATTTAAAATGTAGAAAGAACAACTTTCAAAACATGATCCTTAGTGAAGATATAATAGATTAATCGACAATAAGAAAAATCTCAATTGAACAATTATATCTTTACAAATATGAATTACATGAATAAACTCAATATAATACAAGATTTGTATCAAAATAATACAATCACCAAGATCAAGATAATTTGGATAATAGAATCTTAAAGATTGAAAAAAATAATACATAAATGATGGCAATTAACTATGTATTGATAAAGCAAACTAAAGTTAATTTAAATCAATGCATAATCAATTACTCAAAGAATATGAAGATATTATAATGAAAATAAAACCATTTTACTCACAAGACAAAAGCCATTAAGCAATCTGAAATTTCATATTCTTGTTCAAAAAAGCTCATCCATTCTCCCAAAATTCCAACCATCTGTTACTCCATTTGAAAAGAAAAATTTTACAAAATAAATAATATACAAAAAAGAAAAGATCAAAATCCTCCTCTGAATTTCTTGGATCTGCATTGGCTCTGAACTTTCTCATATATTTATGCAATGAATGAATAGTCTGGGCGTCACTAACAATTTCCGCCACCTAAAATTTGTCTCATAAAGAAACAAAAATATCTCTCAAATCACTCATTTTTGGGGGAAAAGTTTTTCATGTAAGGTAAATGGGTCCATTTTACAGATGGGTTTTCAACCGTTTCTTCTAATTCTTTAAGGTTTGGCTGTAATCAGTCCTAAAAAATTGTCTGTCTGTTCTTGAACGCATTTCCAAATATTATTTGTTGTTTCTCATAAATTATTTACAGCAATCCAATATTATTTTTGGATCAATTATCTTGAACGTATTTAGATAATAAAATCAAGCCATGATCAGATACATACCAAATAACTGATAATAGAAACCTGTGAAACAAAAAGAAACCAAATTAATAATCTAAAAATTGTGAATAAAACAAAATCTAGAACAATAAAATTAAAATGAATTTAAACTAACTATAAGTTCTAAACAAATATTGTTTATATTTTCCTTTCAAAT
>SNQJ01S0074220.1:17437-33485 GCA_010110895.2 Picea sitchensis | reverse complement strand
TTCAAGTTGATGGAGAGGAGAAAAATATTAATTTTGGGTTTACACAAAATCAAACAAATGATATATAATTCTTTTTTTTTTTTAAATGAGATGCAAACTGACAAAATTATATTATTAATTAAACCTACCAAATGATTGTGTGACAATGATTGCTAACGATCAAAAGACGAAAACATAATCACAATTTAAACAAAAGTAAACAGTTGATAAAAAATAATGTTTTCATTTAAATTAAGATTTTTATGTTCGTCTCTCCCTCATTCAAATGTGAACAAATGTCATAAAAAATATGTGTCGCAATAAATGTTCTTCCTATAAAATCATTTTTATTAATCCATGTCTTCAACCAAGCCATCCTCATAGTAGATAAATTCAATAACGAAGAGGTAATAACAAACTCCCAAATTATGAAGCTTGTCCATCAACATCAAAACTCTGTAGAAAGAAAAACGAAATGGCATTTGAATTTCATGAAATTCAAACCAAACAAAAGAATATAAACTCAAACCAACCTCGAAACAAATAAAACCAATACCAATCCATCAAGTCAAAGGAAAAAAAGTTGATGAATCCAAGTAAAATTTTGAGGGACCCTAGATTTTGATTAAAAATAAAGAACGGGGTTGTTGGGGCCCAACAGGGTTGGCCCAGGTTCTAACTACAAGATTACCAACAACCCTTCAACCATCAGCCCTTATGGATACCAAAAGGAAACACAACACACAAAGTGCACTGCCCAGTCTCACTCGAGATGGATTCAATGGGTGGTCACAGGACTCAGATGTTTGCAACCCTCGGATGGGATGTGTTTCTCTCTCAGAGGCATTGGATCTACTTGTTGTCAGCCCTCGATCCCTAATCAGATCCTAATTTAGAATAATAACACTAATATCCCAATAATACTTCATTAACCATTATAGCATCATGCATTCAATGATAGGTATTCATCTACTGTAACACAAGATTTAGATCTAAATACTAGCTATGAAATTCATTTACTTAGTGTTGTTCTATAGATTTCATGAGTTTTTCCTTAGTGCGCAGTAATATAACCTTTATCAATTAATATATTCATCATAAATCTTGTTAACTCAAATATAACAGTAAGAAATGAAACCATTCATACACATGACACATATATACTATGGTTCACCCCCTCCTGGGCTACACCCACAAAGATTTGTCGCTTGGGCTCTTTATTCATATTCTTGAAAAATCCAATGTTGAGCATTGTACAATTATTCTTCCACTATATCGATATCCACAAATCGCAAAAGTCTCTCAACAAGACCTCCTACTTCAAAAAAGCATCTACTACAACCTCAAAAATACTCACACCAACAAAAATGGCAACACTTCTTCATCATCCTAATACATTCTACTTATGCAAAACTAGTACAATGCCCTTACAAAAACCCTAACCCTAAGAAGATTGGGTTTGTAACTACTTTTCTCGGTGTTGGTTTTCCTCTGTTTTCGGCACTTCTTTTCCTCTATTTCCGGCGTGCTCCCCTATTTTTCAGAGTTGTCTTGAATTGTTCAAAATTTCCTTGGTTTTCTCCCAAAATTGACATGCACCAACAGTATATATTTATCAACGCACCAGGCAACCAATTCCTTACAATCGAAAACCTCAGGGACACACCCTGTATGAGAAATTCAAGACATCCAAATCACTTCCTTCTAAGCAAAAGGGGATGCATAGTAAGAATACGCTCTAGACCACTGAAAGTTCTGGTCCTCAAATCCAAAAATGTTCAAAGTATCTCCGCAAAACTGGTTTTGAGATGCTGCTTCCATAAGTTGACAAGATCATTCTTTTAATCCAGATAATATTTGAAATTAGCGCTTGAGAGAGATAATATAATATTTTGCAAATCATGCTTTAATGTGGTTTAATGAGAAATCTCCTCGAGCGCTTCGCTTATTAATGACGATATTTACAGAACCTGCATGATGAGTTATTAACATTAAACCATACTAAATGCATATTGGGAAAAGCATGAAGGTGGCGGGGATGGACAAGAGCAATTCGTATTTGGGAACTTTTGTGAATCCGTGAACCCACGGTTGCAAAAGTTCGAAAGTTGGATAAGTGTTATGATGTGGTCGGTCGGACTCAATATAGGAGAGATGATATACTTAGGAGCTCGGGGAGTCCGATGGTCAAAATGTAGATCGCAGATCTCTTGGATGAAAATTGTATATCACAGAACGAGTGATGTGAAAACTTGAACCCGTGAACCTACTACTACAGAACCAGTTAAGTATAGGATGATATGGTAGTTGGTCAGACTCATGATATGGGAATATGAATGGAAATGAGAACCCGTGAGTCCGCCAACCTGCGAACCCGCCATTTTTGAAAACTGACTAAGTATGGTAACTAGAAAGGGAGAATAGAAGGGATAAAAGAAAATGGAAATTTGGGTAAGTATAGAAGGGGTAAAATAAATGGACAAAAGAAATTTGGAAAATAGAAAAGGGGAGGGAAATTTCGGAAGTGAGAATTTATCTCAATAGAAGCCAGAAGCAGAACAAGAAGAAAACAACCAGAAATATCTTCAGACACCTTCTAGGACACCTAACCTCCGGGTTCAAAAGAATCATCCACAAAAGCAAATCATTGGAGATAAAAGCATTAGAGTAGAAACTAGAAGAAGAAGGCAAGTACAGACACCTAAAAAAGGACATTTTTCATTACCATCCATAGTTGAACCAAGTAACTTTGAGGAAGCCAGAAATGATGAACATTGGATCAAGGCTATGGAAGAAGAACTAAATCAAATAGAGAAGAATGAGACATGGGTAATAGCTCCAAGACCAAAGTAAAAAAACATGATTGGGACAAAATGGATCTTCAGAAACAAACTAAATGAATATGGATAGGTAACTAGAAACAAAGTAAGACTAGTGTGCAAAGTATATGCTCAAGTTGAAGGAATAGATTTTGAAGAAACCTTTTATCCCATGGCTAGAATGGAAGCAATCAGAATTTTCTTGGCTTATGCATGCTCTAAAAGGATCAAATCTTATCAAATGGACGTAAAATCAACTTTTGTAAATGGAGAATTAGAAGAAGAAGTCTAAATAGAACAACCAAAAGGGTTTCTACTATCAAAAAAGGAATACTATGTTTACAGATTGAAGAAATATTTGTATGGACTTAAGCAAGCTCCGAGACCTTGGTACTCAAGATTGGAAAGGTACTTACAACAACAAGGATTCAGAAGGGGAAATGCAGATAGTCACCTCTACATAAAATTGGATCAAGGTAGTATGATTATTATTGAAGTGTATTTTGATGGCATCATCTTTGGAAGTGATGATGATAGATTGAGTCAGAAGTTTTCTAAGGATATGCATAATAAATTTGAAATGTTCCTACTTGGGGATTTTACTTTCTTCTTGGGACTCGAGATATCTCAGTTAGATGAAGGAATTTTCATTTCCCAAACCAAGTACATTAAGGAATCTTAAAGAAGTTCAAAATGGAAGACTGGAAACATGTGAGTACTTCTAGGGCTATTGGTTGCAAGTTGAGAAAAGATGATGAATCTAAAGAAGTGGATTAAAGACTCTACAGATCAATGATTGGTAGTTTACTCTATGTGATGTCTTCAATACCATATGTAATTCAATTAGTTGGACAGGTCGCAATATTTCAAGCGACACCAAAGGAAACCCGTGTTCTAGTAGTGAAAAGGATCTTCAGATATATTAAAGGAACAACATATTTTGGGCTATGGTATCTAAAAGGAAATAAGTTGACTATGGTCTCTTACATAGATGAATATTGGGCAGGAAGTATTGATTACATAAGAAGTACAAGTGGAGCATCTTTCTACTTAGGGGACTGCTTAGTGTCATGGTTGAGCAAGAAGCAATCTTCAATATCCTTATCCACAGTAGAAGTAGAATATATCATAGCAGCAACATGTTGTTCTCAGATTCTCTAGATGAATAAAACCATACAAGACATACAAGTGAGATATGATGAGCCTATTCCAATACTATGTGACAACACCAATGCTATAAAAATATTCAAGAATCCAGTGATGCATTCCAAGACCAAACATATTCCTATTAAGTTCCACTTTCTTCGGGAATAAGTCACGGAAAAGAATACCAAGTTGGATTACATTGGGACAAAAGAAAATATTGAAGACATCTTCACAAATCCTCTTCCTAGGGAGACCTTTGAGTATATTCGACATAAAATGACAAAAATTTCTTCTCCAAATTGATTTCCATAATATTTTGTAAGAACAAAACGGGGAATATTGTCAGGGAGAATTACCCTTTTCCATTAATGTCAAAAGGGGAGATAAAAACAATAAAACTAGAAGCATGAAGACACGAGGAGTCAGCATGAATAAAATAGGACAGTACAATCATTGGGATCAGATCATGAAGACAGGGGGAGCATGATTGTTTTACTAAGTTTCTATCAATTTCAAAGTGGGAGATTTTTGGAAAATTGGTTTTCATTGATGTCAACCTTAGAAGAAGCCATAAAGAAAATCCCAAAATCCCCTAAAAATGATGATGATGTGTCCACTTGAAGAATCCTTGAAGTGTATATAACTCCAAAGTGGTCCCCTTGTGGCATATATTTGAAGCATGGCCCTCACGAGATGAGATAACATGTGGTTGTTTCCACATGCCTACTTTGAGTTGTACACAAATGGAGTCTTGAAGGAACCTTGGAAAATCCATAAAAAAGAGTCAAGTGAATAAGCCCCTAAAGTAAAGTGAATAAACCCATAAAGTAAAGTGAAGAAGCCCCTAAAACCAAGAGAAGAATCCCATAAAGTAAATTAGAGAAGCCCCTAAGGTCATCCATCCTTAAGGAAGAGGTGTGGCCCAAAATTTGTGACTCTTGGTTGCACCCCTTCATGTGGAGAACACTCATATAAATAAGAGCCTCATTTTGCATTTGGAACACACCAATTCAACATAGCCAAGGAAGAGGAGGAAATTTCAACCTAGAGGATCGAATTTCCAAGGGAAGATGAAGTGAAGGAGGGCAAAATTCCAAGGGAAGATTAAGTTTTATGATGATTTGTTCTAAGGTTTTTCTTTGAAGAACATCTTGGAATTTTCAATATAACTTGTTTTCTAGAATGATTCAAATACAAAAAATTGTAGGTTTTTCATAAGAGATAGTGAATAATATTGGGTACAAATTTTAGGTCTTGACTCATTACAAGTTTGGATTTATACTCAGTGTAAGTTGAGGTTTTTAAAACTAGGGTTTTCTTCTTCAAAACGAGTCATCTTTGCATTTTCACTATAACTTTTTTCTTAGGATGACTCAAGGAGAAAAACTTGGATTAATTACAGATAATATATCAAAGAATATTTGGTACAAGTTTCATATCTTGATTCATTACAGGTATAGATTTATACTTGTTGGAAGTTAGGGTTTGTGACTAATCCAGAAACTAGTCCCAAACTAGTGTTCGAGATAAAACGGTTATATATGAAGCCTAGTAGGTCCAAATTGAATTAAAATTGTTGCATTAGAATGAAAATATATCCTAATATATGAGGTCCAAGTTTCATAATTAGAAACAGAAAATTGAGCTCGTGGCGAATCTTACAAGTTTGCAGACTTGAGGTACAATTCTGAGCAATTTTGTATGCATATTTAAGAAATGATTTTGGGATTGTATTTGAAGGTTGATTTGATCTTGTATAATCATTTAAAATATTTCAAGGGGATTGGTGTATCCTTCTAGTAGGTGTTGTAAAAATCATGGAGTGAGTTCTTCCTTCAAGTCGGTGCTTGTAAAATCTTGAAACTACTTAAGAAACGTTTATGTGGTTTTCTCCCAGTTGGGTTTCCACGTAAAAATCTGTGTGAAATGTGTATTATTTTATGTGATGATGACTGACATTATTAATGGTTAATGTTTATGTAGTGATTGAAGGTTAAAAGTTTTTAAATAACTCTATTTTGATTCACCCCCCTCTTAATATTCTTGAATATTCAAATGTATAGTACATATCTTAGGACAATAGTCATAGATTCTTGCTCAATAATTCTAGCAAATAACTAGGTGAACTCTTTATAAGGGTATTTCAAAGAACATAACTCTATATGGGTGGAATTTTCAGATTATTTTGATGGCTTCAAAAGGTTGTCCAATATTTCCATCCCTCCATGGTTTTCCTTTAGATGGGTGTTTGCTTCTAAAATTTTAAATATTGTAGTAGGATTTAAGAGCCTAAGAATCCCTCTAAACACTGTGGAAAACAAAGAAATAGGAGTTTTCCCTTGCAACTAAATAATCCTTTTTTTCATTTTTGAAGTTTTCAACACACCAAAGAATGATATCCTTGAAGTATGATACTTTAGGCATACAACTTGGCAATGCTATCAGGAATACAATTTTCCAATGCTATTTTAGAAGTACATAACTTGTTTAAATTATTTTCTTCAAGAGGGAGAGTTGTATACCATTTAAATGTGTTGGCCCTAACCAAGTTTGGAGGAACACTTGGTCATATTTGACCATTTTTGGGACTTCGATAGCTTGTCAAAGATAGAGCGCAACGCGAAGCGAAAATCGTGGAAGCTAGACCCCTTTTTGGGTCCTTTTTGGGTTTTTGGGGATAATGTAATGGGAAAGGGATGTTGGCCCAGTTTACCCACGCTTAGGCCCACTATTGTATGTATAAATAGATGTATAGGTGAAGTAAGTGAAAGGGGGGGGGAGAAGAGTGGTAGAGTGTGATCTATGTGATTGAAGAGTTGCGAGTTGTGCTAAGTGTTGGTAATGATTGTACATTCTTTGTGCATACTGTAAGAGACTAAGTGAAGGATATTCTAGAAGGCTCTATGCTTTTAGTGCAAGGAAGAAGGATCTAGTGAGTTGTGCAGATCTGTTGTCCTATGCAAAGAGGGATTTGGATGGCTCTGTGTTGTAACCTGATTAACTAAAGCTAATAAAGAAGAAGACTTTGTGGATGTAGCCCAAGGTGGGGGTGAACCAAGGTAAATCTGTGTGTTGTGCTCTGTGCCTCGACCTAATGTGTTTGTCTCTTCCTTTGCTAAGTGATTTGATTTGTTTAGATGGATCTATTTATGCTTTGTGCTTTTGAGATATGAATGAATGTTAGATCTGGTATGTAAGATGCTTAGTGCTTGATCTGTCGAATCTAATCTATCTTGTTGTGGCTAAGTGATGAATTATCTTAGATCTAAGTACATACTATGATGCTCTATGCTATCTGCGAAGTATCATAAGGGTTTAATATTGATGAATAATCTAGGTGATTGCTAAGTTTTATAATCACAGATCTCTGTCCCAGCTAAGGTTGCAGACACCTGAGTCTTGCAACCACCCCTTCCTCTACCTTAGGTGAGACTTCATCTACTTCGCAGGTGTTGCCGAAAGGGTCGATAGTTAGGGTTTTGTTGGTGCATTTTTGTATCATTGAACCCTGGGTTTGCCCCTATGCCAACAAATGGTTCAGTTATCAGGACTTGAAACTTTGATTGCTGGGAACTGAGAAGCAAAAGCTTTGTGCAAAGATTCGTCCTGAAATTGTGAAAGCTTTGTGTGTGGATATATGCCCTAGTGCACAGTGATCCACTTGATCTAAAAATATTTTTGTTGAAGAAGGAAGGATAGATCTGAAGGAAAGAAGTCAGAACTGCAAGAAAAGTGGTTGATATTGAAGAAAGAAGTAAGATTTGTAAGCTTTGTGCTCTGATAAAGGTAAGAATAGTTAAAATTTATTAGATCTAGAAGCTTTGTGCCTTGTAGAAGTAAAAGAAGTGAAAATTTGTGTTTCTAAAGTATGGATTTAGGTATGCTTGATAGATTTTGTCCTATCATGAAAACTAGGGCATTGTTAGATGAAAGAGCGTTTGATATGAATAGATCTGATAAGTATAATGATAGATATGTTATACCTATGCATAGAAAGAATTTTTGGACTAACCAATGGATGCAGGATCCTAGAAAGAATTTTTTGCAGGCTAGACATTATGATCCTAGCAGATGAAAGAGCCGCTTTGATATGAATTATTAGATCTCGATAAGTATAATGATGATATGTTAATTTGGCGCATAGAAAAGAATTTTTGACTAAACTAATGGATGGATCCTAGAAAGAATTTTTTTGGATTGCTAGATATGATCTCATGGCAAAGATAAGTACAAGAAGAGTTGGGGATCATTGAAGAGAAAGAGAGGATTAACTCTTTGTTACAATTGCAGAAGACCAAGACATCTTGCTAAGGAATGCCCTGGGAGAAAACCTAGTTAACTCTGTTGTAAGGCTATGGACCATGAAGTATTGGATTTCCCTGGAATGATTGATAGACTTGAAAAGATGAATATGGAGAAACCAAACTCTGAAGGAAATCAAGAGACTAAGATTATATAAGAACCCCATAAAGAATAAAAAATTATGTTACTGAAAATGAAAGAAACCCTAGATGAACATAAAGATGCCATTTTGTCAGAGATCTTCAAAGAAAAGGAGAAAATCGAAGTAAGAATAGGAGACTTCAACATTGACTATGCTCTCGTTGAGGGAAAACAGATGAACATTATGACAAAAAGTACTTGGGAAACCCTAGGAAGTCCTGCTATGGTTCCTTCACTAGGAAAAATAGGGTTGTTTAAAGGAAAAATGGTAACCCTATGTGGCAGGATTACCCATGGAGCTTTGACAGAGGAAGAATTAGAAGTTATTAAATTTATTGAGGACCATGCCCCATTTCCATCTTTGTTAGGCAAGATCTGGATTAAAAAAGACTAGATCTGGAGAAAAGAAGAAAAGGAATCCCTAGAACAAAAGAAGCAAGAACTCATGGAATTTATGACTAGAAGGATCGCCTACTTGATGGAAGAACAAGAGAATAGATCTAAGCTGTTAAACACCAGGGACTTGGATGTTGAAGATATAAGAGCATTAGAGGAACCACAGAAGACCGAAATACCTAATCCATATAATGAGGGAGTATTACCCTTGTATCTGAAGAAATAATCTCAGCATCACGAAGTGACTATGTCGAGAGAAGATAAGAATCATAATGGAAAAAGGTTGATTGAGACGAAGATCACTAGGAAGAAGGATAGGAATCTAAGTAAAAAGAGAGCCAAGATCGAAAAGTTACAAAAGATTCCAGAGAAAACTTCACAGAAGTAAAAATCACAAGAATTAAGCTTCGTCGGGATATACCCGTTCGACTTCCTCCCCGAACGGACAAAAAAGAATTAAAGAATCACCACTAGACCATTGGACCACACCATAATGGATGGATCAACGTTCATGGAATATTCATACCCATTGCAAGAATACCGTTGATGAATTTCCTATTTAGCTCATCGTGTCGTCTCGAAGAACACTTTTGCCAACTGAAAATTCGAAGGCCGCAGAACTAGTGATTGTCTACAGTGATCATTGCAAGCAGATTGTTCATCCTAGTGCAGTATTTTGAGATCATCGTGACCCCGATTATATTTCCTGAGTGCATATGTCCGACGAGCTCACCACACTTGAGGAATCCGTCACAGAGTTCCTTCTCAATTTAATGACTGAGAGAGTCATGTAGGAAAGAAGAATGTCCACTGGAATCTAAGCATCATCAATGAAAGGAGTGCAAGCCTCCCCGTTGAATGCTCAAGTAGGAAAATCTCAAGCCAGTGTAGAGAGAATAAGTAAGCATAAGGATGACATAGCCAACGCGAAGTTAGTTCCATCCATCCTACTAGCTTACATACCCCCTCTGAGTGGTGATATTAATAGGGACAGTGTCCCTAGAGACTTTGAATATGCCCTAGTCATTGTATATCTACGGAAAGGAGTACGCACCTACCGCACAGATCAAGACAAGGTTACAGCGTTGAATTTTTGTGACTTCAACCTAGGGGGGCGTAAATTTTATAGAATTATCACCCCATATAAGTACTTGACAAGAACTAAGAGCAAGAATTTGAAGCTCTTCCCTCAGCAATGGACGATGAACCTTGTGCAGTCTAATTTTCTCAACGTTACGAAAATACCACACTTTGGCAGACACCAGAAGGTGAATTCTTGTGTAAAATTGTTGCTAGCAAGTTACCACGGAGGATACATGTGGTTAGACCATTGCATAATTGTTGATCCATTGTTGATCCATTGTTGATCAATAGGATCATTAGGCTTAGTATGAAGGGCCTTGATCCCCATGAGTACTATCCTGGAAAGACCACAGACCACGCTCTTGCGTAGAAGATCAAAGAATCCTATGGCGATGTTGAGAAAGGCACGAGAGGATACAAGGTAGATTCTATTGAAAGTGGTGCAATGCGCCTCGCATGCCAACTGATCACAGGGAAGTTGGTACGCAAGAATCGACCAACACAAGTATCTGGCTTTGTAGTTGACCTCGCAATAAAGTGCGCAGAGGGACTACAGATGAATTGGGTCAAGTACCTGGTGAATCAACTAGATATTGACTGCAGAGAAGCCCAAGATCAGGGGCATGACTTCCATTTTAGTTGGCTCCTGATACTGATCGCTTTTGTTGCATGGGAGCTACCTAAAGGTGCAACCTTCCTGGACCTTGACCCCTTTGAGCCACTAGTCGCGAAGTTCATCACATTATGGTACTCGAACGACATGATCAAGCAATGGCAATCGAATGTCATTTTCCACGCGTACTATAACTAATTGAAAGTAGCCATAAGGAGTGAACCTCGCATAACCCCAAACACTTTACAAATATTTTAACCTCTGATAAAGTTTAGCACGGACCGCCACTTTATATACCTAACCCCACGCACTGATGAGAACTAGGAACAAATTCAGTCCTATTATAAGCTCACAGAAGAAGACCTAGAAGAGATCACCAAGGAATGGTTGGCGAACCTCCTTGTTTCAACAGACCCCGCATAAATGTCCGAGATCGACAGCCCCAGAACTATGCATGATACACCTCGGCCCAGTAAGACAAAAAAGCAAAGACGACGAAGAAGACTGAAGAAGTCCAGGATGTTGACAACCTATCTGTAAGGACAACTTCCATTACACCAGATGAATAAGGTGATGATGAAGAAGGTATAGAAACTGAACAACAGAAAGTCAAAGTACCACCACCTAGGGATGAATAAGACTCATCAAAGAAAAGAAAGGTCTCACCTCTGAAATATTCCTCCAAAAAGAAACCAAGAACCCCTATAACCAATATGTGAACTTCCCTCATGTTGGATGAATTTGATTTCATTGTTGCAATGGTCAATGATGCTTCAAAGGAAATCATAGAGAAGCAAGAGGTGAAGTAGGAACAAATGTATAGCCAAATTGAGATCGTGCTCCAAGGAGTATAGCATGCACTCCAGTCTATTCGAGCAATCTCTATTGCACCTCTTCAAGAAGGAACAACAAAAGTGGGAGATGAATCAGTTCATCTCCGCAAGATTAATGATACAGTCAAAGTATGCCTTCAGCATTCTCAGGAAGAAAAAGCATAGGCCACCTAAGCCCTAAAGAAAGCACAGGAGGAAATTATTGAACAACGCCAAGCCGCGCAACAAGAGAAGAATGCTCTCCAATCAAATTTTAAAGAAGACAGAGCGAAGATCCAAAAAGAGAAAGAGCAGATTCTCGCAAATCAGATAGGAATTGAAGAAGCAGTCAACAGAGAATTTCTCTTTGTGACTGGCTTAGAGAAGAAGGCTAAAGAGCCCATAGAGCGCCAAGTGATGAAGCTAGCTGAAGTTATTCATCAACTTCAACAAAGGGTCATGAAATTAGAGCTTTAGACCATACCACGGACTCCAAAATAAGTACGTGACTAGCGAGAATTGAATGCTCAGAGCGCAGTCAAGAGGATTAAAACACTTTCTACAAAATGTAAACAGCTAAGTAGAAGAAGTGCGCAGATATATGAACAACTATATGAAGACCCAGAGTTGAAGAAACTGGAGTCCCAACTCCAAGAAGAAAAGAAGCATGCAGATACAGTACATGCGCAACTCAAGCTCATGTCACTCATCAAGAGGATGAAGAGATCCCAGGAATAGTGCACTGCCCAACAACTCATTCTTACCATGCAGAACAGAGTGATGGAAGTCACCTAGAAACTCCAGTCAAGCCAGGAGGCGGCCTACCTACTTTTTGAAGAAATTGAAGGCCAAGTAACACTACTAGAACAAGTAGTTGTTACAGTCGAGCAGCAACTGGAAGGACCTATCAGTGAAGCAGTTGTTCAAGAGTTCACTGAGCAAGAAGCAGTAGCACAGAGACAAGTTGAAGCAGGTCGAGCCAAGCTCGAGACCTTTGAGGCAAAGGGACCTGAGTGACTCGGGACGAGTCACAGGTAAGTGTTGGGGAGTTCTTGGCCCTGACCAAGTTTGGAGGAACACTTGGTCATATTTGATCGTTTTTGGGACTTCGACAGCTTGTCAAAGATGGAGTGCAACGCGAAGCGGAAATAGTGGAAGCTAGACCCCTTTTTGGGTCCTTTTTTGGGTTTTTGGGGATAATGTAATGGGAAAGGGATATTGGCCCGTGGGTTTACCCACTCTTAGGCCCATTGTTGTATGTATAAATAGATGTATAGGCGAAGTAAGTGAAAGGAGGGGGGGGAGAAGAGTAGTAGAGTGTGATCTATGTGATTGAAGAGTTGCAAGTTGTGCTAAGTATTGGTAATGATTGTAAATTCTTTGTGCATAATGTAAGAGACTAAGTGCAGGATATTGTAGAAGGCTCTGTTCTTTTAGCACAAGGAACAAGGATCTAGCGAGCTACGCAGATCTTTTGTCCTATGCGAAGAGGGATTTGGATGGCTCTATGTTATAACTTGATTAACTGAAGCTAATAAAGAAAAAGACTTTGTGGATGTAGCCCTAGGGTGGGGTCGAACCACGGTAAATCTATGTGTTGTGCTCTGTGCATTGACCTAATGTGTCTGTCTCTTCCTTTGCTAAGTGCTTTGATGTTTTTAGATATATCTATTTATGCTTTGTGATTCTGAGATATGAATGAATGTTAGATCTGGTATGTAATATGCTTAGTTCTTGATATTCCAAATCTAATCTATCGTGTTGTGGCTAAGTGCTAAATTATCTTAGATCTAAATACATACTGCAATGCTCTATGCTATCTGCAAAGTATCATAAGGGTTGAATATTGATGAATAATCTATGCTAGGTGATTTCTAAGTGTTATAATCACAGATCTGTATCCCAGCTAAGGTTGCAGACACCTGAGTCTTGCAACCACCCTTGTCTCTACCTCAGTTGAGACTTCATCTGATTTGTAGGTGTTGCTGAAAGGGTCGGTAGTTAGGGGTTTTTTGGTGCGTTGTTGTAGCGTTGAACCCTTGGTCTGCCCCTGTGACAAAAAAATTCCTTAGACCATTTAAAAACATGGTCTTCACATCCTAATGTATTCACAGTGTCACCACAATAGATCTCTTTTCTTATATTGACCATATTTGGAAAAGGATGATTAGAATGAAAAAGGTGGTGGTTCTTGTCGTAATAAGAATTTACAGCAAGGATTTTAGTTACTTAATCCTTCCACGCACTTATTTAATATCATACATTGTGGATTTGAGTTTTAACTGCATGATGTGATTTGGAATGAAAGAGGGAATATTATGATATGTGTGTCATTAAAAAAGTTTTTTAATTCACCTCATGGATCGATCAATCTAGTAGTACAATAATAAATATTCTTGGGAAATGGGATTGTGTGCTAGGATGTATGGAAAATTCTTAAGTATCGGGTGAGAAATGAGTGACGAGCAGTGCAAAGTGGTAATTCCAAATTTGTGAGATTACGGGACATGGAAGGACGAATGTAGGGGAGTTCTACATCCACAACTTGAAAATATACTAAGTAAAAGAAAGGACGAAATGTATGTTGTGGGTGAAAGCGGGTCATTTTCGAATGAGCACAATATGGGGTTGCGGGGTTGCGGTCTTTTGGAACATCGTTTACCCCTACAATATGACTCCCACAAACAAAAAAAATGAATAAATATGGAAAAATAAAATAGAAAAATGGTTAAGTGTCATTTTTAGAGACTTGTGGGTTTGTAGGTTTATGGTGTTAAGGTGACTATGGGTAAGGTTAACACAAACCACAAACCACAAAAGAAAAGAAAAATTGGCTAAGTATAGGATATACAAGAAAGGAAAAAATGATATAAAGAGACTCAAACTTTGATGAATGAAAAAAGTGATCAACACCTTTCTCTAGCCTTGATACTACATGGATGTGTCATCTGGGCTATTAATCAAATTAAGTGTACATCTGCCAATTACCTGTAGGTGTTGTATGATTTCTTCATGGAAGAATATGTCTCTACCACGCCCCATTATTGCATCTACCCCCACTCTCACTTGTGTTCTGTCTCCTACTCTCCATGTTAGAAAAGAGCCTATGACATATACATCATGCATATATACAACAACAAAGAAACAAACAAAACAAAGCCAAAACTTTCTTGCAAACTGAGCAAAGAAAATTTGTGAGAAACAAATAATACACATAGAGAAAGACATCAAATAATACACATAGAGAAATAAATGTGATGTTCTTCCACAAAATACATTTATTCATTCATGAACATTTATATATAGTGAATAGTAACCCAAATGGTTCTAGCAATCGACTTGGCTTCCTACAAGCATGATGTTTCAAAGACCATATGCAACTCTGATCTGGAATATATTTTCAGAATGAAATGAATACAGATTATTATCAAAATATGAAAACAGAATAACATATATACAGTAAAATTGGTTTATATTCAATAAGGAAATAAGTTGAAATTGTAAAATGCAAAGGAAACAAGCTTTCTAGAACGGTGGCGGCTTATCTCTGAGAAGAGATGTGAAATTTGCGCTCATTTGCAAGAATATGATTACAATGAGGCTCTGAAGGAATTTTTACAATAAACAGGAATGTCAAAAACCACAGACATACAAAAAACCTAACCCTAGGAAATGAAGCACCAAAAGTCATGTGGGCCCCGTTTGGGTAAGTTAGTACATCAACTTCCTGGGGTCGTAACTTTTGCATACGATAGTTTTTTTAGGTGCACGATAGTCCATTGGCAAGGTCTATATGAGGACTACACATTTTGTTGCTATATATCAAAAGTCATTATGATTGTGGAGAGCCCTAAAAAACATTTTTTAGGGCCTCAAAATGGCCCCGCAAGTCAGGGACCCAAAAACTAGGGAAAAAAACTCTCAAACTGGAAAACTGCCAAAATGAGCCAGTTGGAATAGGTCAGAGGCCACCAAAATCCATATGGATCAATCCTCCCCCCTTAGGAAGCAATGGTCTTCATTACGTTGAGTTCCCCATCAGATGAGGAAATTTCTGTTGAATTTGGCCCCGGGTGAGCAACTTGCCTTGGTGCAGGAGCTACCCTGCTTTGACAACTCGATAAAGATGGATCCTTTGCTGGTGAGTGCCCTTGGTTTGTTTTTCCATAATATGATCATTGGATGACTGTTGTATGCATTTAGGGTTGAGCTCTGTTGGTGTCAGTTGTTATGTTATCTCTAAGGTGTCCAATAATGGTGGGAAATACGGTCGAAGGATATCCACATTGATCATTGGGTGCAAGCCAAGTAAAGGAGGAATGTTCATCTCAAAATCATTATCACACATAGCCTTGGTGATGGTGTACGGCCCATAATAGAGTGGGAGAATCTTTTGATGGGGTCATGTAAGGTGCTCTTTTTGCAAGTGCAACCAAACTTTGTTGCCCACTTGAAACTTATGTGGAACCCGTTGTTGATCACGGTGCTACTTGTACTTGTCATTGGAATTTTGTAGGATATCATGAACCTATTGGCAGATGTGTTGGATCCACTCAATGAACCAGGTGGCTTTGTCAACTTTAGTTGGAGCAGGGGACGATTCGGGAGAGGTGACCGCAAGGGGTAGTGCAATATCTATGGGACCCAATGGTTGGAATCCCAACCCCACTTGAAAGGGGCTATGGCCGATTGATCTATGCAGGGCTTAGTTGTAGCTATTTTGAACATGGGGGAGACTCTCATCCCATGTGCGAGGT
>SNQJ01S0074219.1:42923-80338 GCA_010110895.2 Picea sitchensis | reverse complement strand
CGAATGGCCATTGCTGACAAAACGACAACGATTCTCAACAGTGGCGAGATCCCAGTTCTATACAGACGGTATTACAACACCTAAGTGCCTCATTGTGAGAACCCTCTTTCAGCTTTGAAGTTTTTATGTCTGTTTGTCCAAACTAAGATTTGAATGGCATGTGGTATTGCAACACATTGTGCAAGTTTCCGGGGAAGAACGTAAATTTCCATGTGAACGAAGGCTCTACGGCGTACTGGTTCTCCATACTCATCGAGTACGAAGACGGAGATGGGGATGTGGGAGTCATCCATCTAAAAGTACATTGTCCTCAGAACTTTGAAGTTTAAAAGTCCCAATTTGATTCTTCTATTGATTTCCTGGTGTAAGCTAATGCAGTTGGAGTTGTGTATGAATTGAATGATACAGGCGGATTCAAATGAGTGGATGGCGATGGAGCATTCATGGGGCGCAAAATGGTGTCTGTTAGGCGGGCCAATGAAGGCACCATTCTCTCTGCGCGTCACCACATTTTCCAGCAATCAAACATTGTCTGCCAGGAATATCATCTCTCAGAACTGGTTCCCCACGACAACTTACAGATCGCACCTCGACTTTGACCGTTGAAATTCAATGTTGCAGTTAAAGCCCAACATCCTGTCCCAGCAAGCGATAGAGAGTTTGTGAAAACTAACTTCAATGCTGCTCGGTGCCATTGACAGCTTCCGGCAGTGGAAATCCGTAGTGAATATTAATGAATATAAAGGGTTGGTCAATGTCTCAAATCCTGTGGTGTGTATGAATCATGTGCTACAGTTGGCATAGATAGCAGTAGAGCAGTAATTTGGGTTTCTCTTTTGTTCGTGCGATACAGAAATGATGTTGATCTTCTTGCCCTGTCAGTTGCCTGGAAAATGAATGCCACTAGATACACCTTGTAAGGTATGTAGCTGGATTTTCCATATCCTTTATATATCCATAAAGAACGAACAAAGACTGAACTATAGAATTAAGAATTAGTTTTAGCAACATTTGTACAGAGAAAAGTGAGGAGCTCTACAGGCTAAGTTGAGGGATAACACAAAAATAAACACAGAACACGTATATCATCTGAACTTTTAGTTTCACGCATATTATTCATCATATTTGCTTTGGAATTATTAGGATGCTTTGGATTTATTAGGATGAAAAACATGAAAAATCGAAGTTTATACGTCTAGAAAAATTACTACTATTCATCAATAATTGTAACGTTCATGGAGTGGCTTACCAGAGTGGCGTTGAATATCGCACAGGCGGGAGGAATAGCAGACGTTGCAGCGTTGAATATCGCACAGGCGGGAGGAATAGCAGACGTTGCAGCGTTGAATATCGCACAGGCGGGAGGAATAGCAGACGTTGCAGGTATTCAGAAAAATATAAAAAATGTGTCCTCCTAAAAATAGATCACCACCTGAGGTATTAAGTCTCGTCATGCGATATAGACCAATGGAAAAATCATAATATAAATTTAAACATGAATTTAATAAAATTAAATAATACAAATTATTTGAAAAACTTCAGTGGAGATTAAAAAATGGTTCCAAAAAGCACCAACTCATTTATCAAAATGCAGGCGGTCAACAATGATTGACCGCCAAGCGAATGCTATAGTCTCTAGCCAGCGGCAGGGACTAATAATTGTTTCTTGTGAATGTGACTTAATTAATTCAGAAAGTACGATGGATGAGGACTATTAAATTCATACGAAAAATCATTTCCTATACATTGGCTAAGTGATTTCAAAGAAAAACGCACGTACTAACAACACATAAATTCCAGTAGATGTGTGTGGATGACAGAATAATTACAGCAAAGGTACACTTGCAGTGTTTGTTATAGCATTTTTTATACCTATAGGGATTTGAAATTTTTTGGAGATATATAAATCCAATTTGTTTTTAAAATGACTTATAAGATTTTTTTAAGGTATTATAATGGTTTTGTTTTTTTATTGGAGTGGTAAGCAGTTTTGTGTAGAGTTATAAGAAAATAAATATGATCAATATTAATAATTTCATAATGTCCAAGTTTCATAAATTAAATGGAAAAAATTATGCTACCCAAAAACAAAAAGTGGAGTAAATTTTGTCTTATCGTGATTTTTGTGAACTCGTGATCTTTGTGAACTTGTTGTTGGGACAATTCCAAAACTTACTATGACTAATGACTATCAGAAAAAATAAAAATGCATTACTTCTTCCTACCTTTGCTTTGGAGGATAATATTTTTCTCCACATCCAGGGAATTACTAATGCTATTGATGTTTTGGAAGAAGTTAAATAATTTATACAAAACTTCAAATGAACTTCAAATTTTATTGTTGAAAAACAAATTAGCCAATTTGAAGATGGTAACATTAAATTCTATTACAGATCGTGTTCAAAAGTTACAAGAATTAAAAAATGGATTATCACTGATTGACATAGACATTAAAGACAATGAATTCATAATCAGTATGTTTAATATCCTACCTAATGCATATCATAATTTTGTAACTTCATTATGTGTATCTTCTTGAAATCAAGTATGTTTAATATCCTACCTAATGCATATCATAATTTTGTAACTTCATTATGTGTATCTTCTTGAAATCAAGTTCCCAGATTTGAATGAATTCATAATCAGTATGTTTAATATCCTACCTAATGCATATCATAATTTTGTAACTTCATTATGTGTATCTTCTTGAAATCAAGTTCCCAGATTTGAAGAAGTTGTAGGCTTACTACTCCAGGAAGAGTAGCGACTCAACAAAAATGAACTTGCAAAACCATACAGAGATCTTACAAGAAGACACAAAGGAAGAGGTCGTGATAGAGGTTGTCGAAAAGGAATATATAGTTGGCATCAAAATGGGAGGCCAAGTTATTCAAATCAGACAAATATTTCTCAGAGTTCTAAGCATTGCAATTATTGTAGTAAGAAAAATCATAATGAGAAAGAGTCTTACCTCAAGTAAAGACATGAGGCTCATCAAAATAAAGCTAGAGGATATCATAGAGGGGGAAGGTATCAATTTCATATTTTGTAGAAAGTAGTATAGTGGTTTCACAAAATGAAGTTGTGATTAATTACATATGTATGGCTTCTCAAAATAACATCTCTACTTCTTAATGTGTCTGGTACATTGGTTTAGGAGCCATCAAACATATCACTAGTAAGCAAGAAATTGTTTCCATACTTGCTCCCCATGATAACGAGATCATTATTCTTGGTGATGATAGTGTTCATGAAGTACAGGGATAAGGAGAAGTACCTATCAAACTTTCAGTTGTTTGCATAAAAAATATGTAAAATGCTTGTATGTTCCTAGTTTAAAACCCAACTTACTTTCTATTAGTAAAATTACCAATGAGAATTATATTATTGTTTTTTAAAAGGAACAACTTACTTTCTATTAGTAAAATTACCAATGAGAATTATATTATTGTTTTTTAAAAGGAACAATGTTTGATTAAAGATAATAACAACAACATCACAAGAGGATTGCAAGTTTTTTAAAAGGAACAATGTTTGATTAAAGATAATAACAACAACATCACTAGAGGATTGCAATGTAATGATATGTATAGGTTTGATGGTATTTCAAAGCAACATGAAGCTTTTTTAACATGTTCTACATTAAAATATCAACTATGAATTATATTATTGTTTTTTAAAAGGAACAACTTACTTTTTATTAGTAAAATTATCAATGAGAATTATATTATTGTTTTTTAAAAGGAACAGTCTTTGATTAAAGATAATAACAACAACAACACTAGAGGATCGCAATGTAATGATATGTATAGGTTTGATGGTATTTCAAAGCAACATGAAGCTTTTTTAACATGTTCTACATTAAAATATCAACTATGGCTATGAAAGATATGGGCATCTTAATTACTTTTATTTAAAATTGCTTCATAAACATAATTTGGTGAATGGGTAGCCTAACATGGAGAAAGATAAAGGTGTATGTAAATCATATCTAGCAAGGAAGCAACATCATTTCAAATTTGATAACAACAATACTAGAGAAACTCAGGTACTACATAATGATGTTTGTGATCCAATGAACCCAATCCTTTGGAGGTGCTAAGTACTTTGTAACATTTATTGATGATTTTTCAAGAAAAACATGGGTCTAGTTTTTGAAGTTCAAATATGTTGTTTTTTCAACTTTTAAGCAATTCAAGGCTATGGTTGAAAATGAAAGTGGTCAACCCATTAAGGTGTTAAAAAGCGATAGAGGAGGTGAGTACGAATCACATGCATTTTGTGAATTTTTCTATCATCATGATATTCAAAGAAAAACCTATGTTGTCAAACACCACAACAAGTTGGGGTAACAAGAAGGAATAATCAATCAATTATGGAGATGGCTAGGTGCATGTTGAATGGGAATCATCTCAGTGTTCATTTTTGGGTTGAAGCAGTTCACACAACAATATTTTTATTGAATCTAAGTCCAACAAATGTAGTTTGTGGTAAGACTCCTTTTGAAGCTTGGTCAAGAAAGAAATTAGAGTTTAAAAAAACAATCAAAGTTTTTTATTGTTTGACTTATGCACATGTTTCAGATACATATGGACATAAATTGGAAGCAAAATGTAGGAAATGCATATTTATTGGGTATAGCATTGATTCAAACACATACAAGTTATGTGATCCAGTAAAAAAAAAGGTTGTTTGTCACAATAAATAAATAATATAATATATAGACATTAAAATAATAAATAAAAGTAAAATTAAACATTGATGTAATAAAAAGTCATGACTAAAATTCATGACTCTTCATAAAACCATAAAGGGCATATATATAGGCAAGCCCTATCCTTGTAATTTCATCATCATTTTTACAATCAATTATTATTATATATCTCTTATTATGAATTCAAAGTGAGTTGTTCATTACGAAACCCTTGTGTCTTTTACATTGGTATCAGAGTTGCTCGCTCCCCCATATCACAATCATTCCCCATACCCCCATGTTTTTTCCCCTCACCCACAGTCTAAAATTGCATTCTCTCCACTCCCATGCATTAGCCTCTCTCCACTCCACTTCCCACGCACCCCCCTCTCTCCAAACCCTCATGTAACGTCGCCTCCTCCCTCCCCCCCAACCGTATCACAGTCACTCCCCTTCCCACTCCTTCTCACTCCTTCTCACTCTCCATCCCACTCTCACACACCATCCCACATCTCACCCACCATTCCACAGTCATGTCTCCCACAACCCGTTTCCCCCCACTCTTCCACACTTTGCGTCCACCTCACTCCCACGTCGTCCCCCTCCCATTCACCATTCCTTTCATCATCCACCCACTATACACCTCCACTCTCCACATCTCGGCTCACATCCCTCTACCATAAATTACAAGCAATTATTTTCAAATAATTAAAAAGGGGATATCCCAAGCAAGATCAAAATTACAGAAACATACTCACCCCCAAACACTAGAAGGATGTCTGAATTAAAAACTCAAGTGGGAAAAATAGACCAGGAGTGTAAAAGCATTAGAAAATCATTTGAAAATTCAATACAAAAAACTCATGACGACTTACTAGAAGAAATGAGGCTCAACAATGAAGCACTCAAACAAGAGTTGACCCATAATCTTAAAGAAAAAATTTCAACGGAAGTCGGAATCGAATTACAAAAGGCTTGGACAATCTAAAACAAGATCTTAAAGACGATATTTTTCAAGAACTTAGGGTTAACCTACAACTAGGTTTGGAAAATTTTAAACGAGAAATAAATGTCGATTTGCAACAAATTCTAGTTGTGATGACACAACATCAGGAAGAAAAGCTTAATGATATTTTAAATGCAATAAAAAGCCAAGGGCACCAACAAGCCACCCAACCACAACCAAGTGACTCAAGCACATCTAACACATCACCCCCACAACCAAGTGACTCGAGCACATTAAAACATCACCCCCAGCACCACTGTCGTCGCCACCTCCCTACAATTCAAATTCCCAACCTATATCACAACATCAACCCTTAATAAGTTATCCTCCCAAAGCCAAAATTGAACTATCAAAATACAATGGAGGCAACAACCAATGTGTGGCTTGGTTTAACAAAACTAAAGAATATTTCCATATATATAATATTACAACAGATGAAGAAAAGGTCAAATATGCGTCCATGTCCATGTACCTTGAAGGCACTGCATACAATTGGTATCTATCGTGGAAAGGAAGAATTCAGTCATGTAATTGGAATTCTTTCAAAAATGATTTTT
The DNA here is from genome assembly GCA_010110895.2 of Picea sitchensis. Taxonomy (NCBI): domain Eukaryota; kingdom Viridiplantae; phylum Streptophyta; class Pinopsida; order Pinales; family Pinaceae; genus Picea; species Picea sitchensis. Next base: position 74,082 of record SNQJ01S0074219.1, on the reverse strand, counting down.
TTTTAAAGATTTCGGGGCATCTCGGAAAATGATTTTTTTTCAACAAAAAGGAAGCATAGATGAATTTACGCATTAATGGGAAGCTCTCACCACCTGAGTATTTCGACTATATGATGATCAATTACTCCAGTCTTACACAGGTGGTCTCAAACCACATATCCAAGACGATTTAAGATTACATGAGGTTACTACGGTAGAAATAGAAATACGCAAGGCAAAAGCTGTAGAATAAAAACTAGAAGGCTAATCAAGATTCAACAAAGTTTACTCGAGAAGGAGTGTACCTCATACCACAAAAAATGACAAATACATACCACCCAATCTACTTGAAGATAGAAGAAGAAGTTTAGAGTCCCAAAGAACAAAAGAAGGAAAATGTAAATGATGTGGAGAGAAATGGGACCCAAGACATAGGTGCCAGATCGAAGATAACTCAAAAAAAGTGTACACTTGTGAAGTAGAAAAAGACGACGAATCAGACTCAGCAGAATCAATAAATGAAAAAATGGCAAATTTGCAAAATGACATGTCATAACTCATAGAAGACAACACACCAAGAATATCACTTGCAACCATCACATGCTTTACCCAACCACAAACTCTCAAATTAAAAGGACATATAAAAAATGATAATGTCATCGTACTAATCGACACTGGAAGTACCCACAATTTCCTCGATATGAAGATTGTAAGGAAACTCAAATTATTTGTATATCCAATTCCAGATGTGAAAGTAATGGTTGCAGATGAAAAAAAAAAATACTGGAAATCTCAGAAAATGCCATAAGGTGAAACTCCAAATCCAAGATTTCAATTTGGAATCAGAACTCTACATCGTCCCTCTGGGAAGAGTAGATGTGGTTTTAGGAGTCCAATGGTTACAAACCTTGGGCACATACTCAGTCAATCACCAGGAAAACTTCATCCAATTCAAGTGGCAAGGGAAAAGTTATAAATTAGATGGTTTTCAACCTCCACAAACACAGGTTTTGTCGTCAGAACAAATGGAAAAAATGATCCGAAAAGGAGCAACCACATACTTCATCCAATGCCACAACATAGAAATACAGGAATCAGAACACGCTGACTCCAGAACATCAGACATCCAAGATCTAATTCAAAAACATAAGAAGGTATTTCAAGACCTTCCCATGGAGTTACTGCCTCAAAGAAGAATTGAACAAATAATTGAATTTAAACTAGGATCAAGCCCAGTCAAGGTTAGACCGTACAGATACCCCCATCACCAAAAAACAGAGATAGAAAGATTAGTCCAAGACCTATTAAAATGTGGTGTCATCACGAAAAGCCGAAGTCCATATGCAGCTCTAGTAGCGTTAGTTTGAAAGAAATATGGATCTTTCAGATTATGCATAGATTACTGAGGGCTAAACAAAATAACATTTAAAAATAAATTTCTCATCCCTTTTATTGATGAAATGTTGGATGAACTTCACAAAGCAAGATATTTTTCGAAACTTGATTTAAGATCTCAGTACTATCAAATTAGAGTCAGACTAGAAGATGTAGCCAAGACTATCTTCCAAACACACGAAGGACACTACAAATTCAAGGTGATGCCTTTTGGGCCAACTAATGCCCTCGCCACTTTCCAAGCGACAATGAATGAATTATTTCACCCATACTTACGGAAACATGTCTTAGTCTTCTTCGATGATATCTTAGTGTACAGTAAAACATGGGAGGAGCAGATGAAACATTTGGGACAAGTGTTATCTCTTCTGGAGGAAAATCAATTCTACGCCAAAATGTACAATTGGCAAGGAGGAAGTAGAGTACCTTGGTCACATCATATCCAAAAAAAGGAGTCAAGGTAGACCCCAAGAAAATCAGGGCAATCACAGAATGGCCTAAACCCAAAAACATATCCAAGTTAAGAGGATTTCTTGGATTAGCGGGATACTATTGAAGATTCATCAAGAATTATGCTCATTTAACCGCCTCTCTAACAAATCTCCTTAAGAAAAACTCCTTCCAATGGAATGTGGAAGCACAAAAATGTTTTGAAAACTTAAAAAACATTATGTCCACGACCCCGGTATTAGTAACACCTGACTTCTCCAAACCTTTCATCATCGAGTGTGACGCGACAGGTTTTGGAATTGGAGCAATATCGATGCAAGATGGGCACCCAAAAGCTTTTGAGAGAACGAAATTAAATCAAACATCATGCTTACAATCCACTTACAACAAGGAAATGCTTGCCATCATGCATGCATTAAAAAAATGGCACCAATATCAATTGGGAAGTAAGTTCTTGATACGCACAAATCATAACAGTCTCCAGTACTTAGTACAACAAAAAGCATTGTCAACCAAACAACAAAAGTGAATAGAGAAAATTGTCATGTTTGATATGGAAATTCTACATAAAAGAGGAAAAGACAACATCACAGTTGATGCCCTATCACGAAAAGATGAAGAAACACAAGTTTTTGCAATATCAATAACCATCCCAGAATGGTTGGATGAAATTCGAACCGAGTATGCAAAAAACCCGAAGACTTGCTCTATAATCAACAATTTAAATCAATATCCTAAGTTCAAATGGAAAAATGGCATCTTATGGTATAAAGGGAGAATCTACTTAAATACCAACTCAAGATTTAAAGCCAAGGTTCTTCAAGAATCTCACGATTGCCCAGCTACAGGTCATGTAGGATTTTTCAAAACATACTATAATGCACAAATATCATTTTTTTGGAAAGGGATGAGTGTAGATATTCGAAGATATGTAGCAGAATGTGATCTTTGTCAAAGGAACAAGAATGAAAATGTGTCGACCCTTGGGTTACTCCACCCATTACACATTCCGAACCAAAAATTGGAAGAAATTTTAATGGATTTCATTGAAGGACTACCCATATCCGACGGAAAAGATAAAATATTAGTAGTAGTAGACAGACTAACTAAGTATGCACACTTTATTGGAGTAAGGAAAACAGATTCAACAAAACAAACAGTTGAAATGTTCTGTAAAAACATTTACAAACTACATGGGTTCCCTAAGGTTATCGTCAGCGATAGAGACGCCAAAATTAAAGGGAATTTTTGGAGAGAATTTTGCAAACAGATCGGAATCTCTCTCAATATGAGCTCAACTTACCACCCTCAAACAGATGGTCAAACATAAGTCGTCAATAAATGTTTAGAAACCTATCTTCGTTGTTTTATCTCCGACAAACAAAATAAATGGCTTCAATGGTTGCACCTTGCTGAGTGGTGGTATAATTCCACTTATCACACATCAACTAAAATGACACCTTTCCAAGCTCTTTATGGTTACGAACCTCCATCATGGAAGGAGTTGGCCACCATCCACATTAAAGTTGAGTTAGTAAAAGACCATTTAGACGAAAATCAGAAAATCCTTCAGTTACTCGAAGAAAACTTAACAATTGCAAGGAACCGAATGAAGCAACAAGCAGACCAAAACCGAACAGAAAGAGAGTTTGAAGTAGGAGACTGAGTATCTGTGAGACTTCAACCTTACAAACAATTATCCCTTAAATGACATGGGTAGAATAAATTGGTTCCAAAATTGTATGGACCATATCAAATAAATAGAAAAATCAATCACGTGGCTTACTAGTTGGATTTATCAGATAAAAGTCGTATCCACAACATCTTTCATGTATCATGTTTAAAGAGGGTCTTGGGGCAACAACAAAAGGCACAAACTATACTTCATATGTTGGATGAGGAAGGAAAAATCATTTTAGAGCCCGAAGCCATTATCATCACCCAGGAAAAGAGATTACGTTCTCGAGTAATCAAAGAATATCTGATTAAATGGAAAAATCTACTGGAAGAAGACGTTGCATGGGAATCAGAGCACTTTCTCCAGTTACATCCTTCCTTATCATTGCTTTGAGGACAAAGCAAAATTTAAGAGAAGGGTGATGTCACAATAAATAAATAATATAATATATAGACATTAAAATAATAAATAAAAGTAAAATTAAACACTAATGTAATAAAAGGTCATGACTCCTCATAAAACCATAAAGGGCATATATATAGGTAGGTCCTATCCTTATAATTGCATCATCATTTTTACAATCAATTATTATTATATATATCTTATTATGAATTCAGAGTGAGATGTTCATTACAAAACCCTTGTGTCTTTTACATTGTTACAAATAGAGATGCATTTTTTTATGAGAGACCACCACATGTGTATACATCCAAACAGAGAGGTGAAGTTTTATAGGGTGATGGTCAAGACCCTAAATTTAAAACTCATGTCGCATATAAGAAGTGAAATAGTGAAGATGACAAAGAAAAGGAAGAAAAATTAGAGTTGGAGTTAGAAGGAAAAAATGGCAATGAGTTTAAAAAAGATAGCAATCAATCTCAGAAAAGAACAAAAGGGTTTTATGAAACTCTTTAAAATGAAAAGCCCAATACGATACAACAAGGTGAGAGAAGAACAAGGTCCAAAGAACCTCAAGAGAGAAGTATTGTTTGGGTGAGTGAAGTTGTGCATTCTTATCAACAAAATTCTTTTGTGAAACAAATAAAAAACAAGATTAAAGAGATACAATGCAAGTAGAATATGATGTTTTAATAAAAACAACACTTGGAAGCTAGTTAAATTACCTCCAAGTAAGACACTAATACATTGTAAATGGGTGTATCAAACTAAGTTCAAATCAAATGGTTCTATTGATATATACAAAGCCAGGTTAGTTGCAAAAAAATATGTACAAAAAGAAGGTATAGACTATGAAGAAACATTTGCTGCCACTACAAAATTAATTACAATAATAATTTTGTTAGCTCTTGCAATGCGATTTGTATATTGAGCAACAAGAAGGATTTGTTATTTAAGGAAAAGAAAAATTGGTAAATAAGTTAGTGAAGGCCTTGAATTGATTAGAACAAGCCCTCAAGCATAGTATGAAAAGATTGATAAGTATCTTACATCAAGAGATGTAAGAGAAGTGATCTTAATTTTAAATTGTATACCAAAGAAAATGTGAAGTTAGTGTTATGGTTGTATATGATGATGACTTGATCATTATTGGTAGCAGTGATGACCTGATTCAGGAAGAAAGAAGTAGTCTTTGCAAATCATTTGATATGATTCACTTGGGATTATCAAATTATTGTTTGAGCATTGAAGTTTGACAACAAACAAGATTTTTATTTGACAGATAAATATCCCTCAGAATTATTGATCGAGAAAGATGGAAAATTGAAATCCCAACAAGACACCAATGGAGGTAAACTTAAAGCTTTCAAAAGACGGTAACTCCGAGGTAGTTAATGAATTGATTTATCATCGACTTGTAAGAGAATCGATCTATCTTATCCCAACTATATCAAATATAACGTTTTCACTTAGAATATTATCAAGGTTTTTAAACTCTCACAAGGAGACACATTGGAATGCAATGAAGAGTGTATCAAAGATACCTCACAATGTGGTATTGTACTTGACAAAAATTATAACTTCAAGTTGAAAGATTTTTTAGATGTAGATTGTGCAGGCAATATAAATGAAACAAAATCTACACTAGATTATGTTTTTACTCTTAGTAGTGGAGTGATTTCATGGGCAAGTAAAAAACAACCTTTGGTAGCTCTTTCCACAACAAAAGTAAAATACAAATAAGTCATTGGAGCAACATGTCTCACAGTTTAGTTACATAGAATCTTATGTAATTTGAAACTTCCACAAATGTAGCTTACGACTTTACATTGTGACAACCAAAGTTCCATAAAGCCAGCAAAGAATTTGATTTATCATTCGAAAACAAAACATGTCAATATTCAACATCACTATATTAGAAAACAAATGCAAATCAAAAAGATAGCACTAATTTATTACAGAGCCCAAGATCAAGTAGCAAACATCTTCACCAAAACACTCAACAAAGATAATTTCGAAAGATGTAGAAAATAAGCATTAAAAGGAGGCTTTAGATATTGTAATGTTTATTTTATCAAAGAAGTAATTGATGTTATGTTCTAAAATAATGTCATAAAGTGGTAATGAGTCATACTTGATAAATGACATGTATGTCAATGTATTTATGAATTAGGAAAATTAAGTAAATGGTTCCTAATGAGAATAATGAAACTTGCTAGACAACACCAATTTATGTAATTTGATACACGATATAATACATATCTATCATTTAGTCTTTCTATCTCTTCTCTCTTACATATTCTCCATTGTAGTTTAACACTTATTCATTTGTTGCTGATCTTATATGGTTATAGTCTTGAATTTGATATTACTTGTCATGATGACAAACGTTGATGCCTATGATATGTACCAACACATACTCTATAGTGTGATTCATTGTGAATTTTTGGAACTTCCACATACTAGAACCACCTCTCAATTTCCATGTTTACATTTACTACCCAAATGTTCTGATTATGTATTCCCATTGCCCCATTAATTGTGATTTTGACTACTAGTGGACATTAATACAATTTTTTTTATTAATTTACTTTTGTAAACACAACTCTCAACAAAACTCTCATTATAGTTGTCATTCATTCATTGTGAATTTTTGGAACTTCCACATACTAGAACCACCTCTCAATTTCCATGTTTACATTTACTACCCAAATGTTTTGATTATGTATTCCCATCACCCCATTAATTGTGATTTTGATTACTAGTGGACATTAATACAATTTTTTTTATTAATTTACTTTTGTAAACACAACTCTCAACAAAACTCTCATTATGGTTGTCATTCATTTTGTTTTTTATATTATAATTATATACTTGAAATTAAGATTACTTTAGAGCTTTCATATGACCCAATTTTAATGCATAGAGTATGTAGCAACACAAACTTTATTACATGATTCATTGTGAAAATTTTGGATTCCCACACTAAAACTACAACCTACAAATTAAGTTGTTTGCATTCACACATGGCCTAATCATGTATTCTCATTGTCTAATTAACTATGATTTTGACTACAAGTGGAAATTAATACAATAATTTTTTTTCTTAAGTTGTTTGCATGCACACATGGCCCAATCATGTATTCTCATTGTCCAATTAACAATGATTTTGACTACAAGTGGACATTAATACAATATTAATTTTTTTAGTTTACTTTTATAAACACAACTCTCATTATGGCCACCATTATTTCTGTTCTTAATATTGCAATTATATACTTGAATTTAAGATTACTTTGGAGTTTTCATATGACTCAACTTTAATACCTAATACATGTAATAAGACAAACTCTATAACATAATTCATTGTGAAATTTTGGGACTTCCACGCACTAGAACAGCCTCTCAAATTGTCATGCTTACATTTACTACCCAAATGGCCTAACTATTTATTTTCATTGTCCATTAACTGTAACAAGACAGAGTCTATGTCTATAACATGATTCATTGAGAATTTTGGGAACTTCCACACACTAAAACTGCCTCTAAAATAAAGATGCTTGAATTTAAGATTACTTTGGACCTTTCATAAACTCAACTTTAATGCCTAGCATGTGTAATAACACAGACTCTAACATTATTCATTGTGAATTTTTGGAACTTCCAAACCCATAACAACTTTTCAAATTGTCATTTATACATTTACTACCCAAATGGCCTAATTATATATTTTTGTTGTTCATTAACAGTAACAAGACAGACTCTATAACATGATTCATTGTGATTTTTTTGGACTTCCACATACTAGAACCACTTCTCAAATTAAGATACTTGAATTTAAGATTATTTCGGACATTTCATATGAGCCAACTTTAATGCCTAACATAATGAAACAAGACAAACTCTATAACACAATTCATTGTGAGATTTCGGGACCATCATACACTAGAACTACAACTTGCAAATTAAGTTGTTTGCATTCACTACACAACTTTATTAAGTTTATGGTGGAACACAAATTGCCAAGCTAATTGGAACAACTTGCAAATTAAGTTGTTTGCATTCACTACACAACGTTATTAAGTTTATGATGGAACAAATTGCCAATCTAATTGGGATATTGAGAATAATAGCTAAATTGGAAAGAATAAATGTCATAAAGCAAAAGTCGATAAGAGGGAATGGTTTGCACAACATGACTAAGAACTATGCAGAAGTACTTAAAATGTTCAAAAAGGTGCAAAATCATCCTCAAATTGGAAAAGTTTGCATTTGAAAGTTCAGGTATCGGAGGCTAAAAACGAGATATAGACCAGTTTATACCGGATGCTTGACAACCGGATCTTTGGCATTTACAAGCTTAAGTTAATTTGTGATACTCAAATCAGAGCCAGATATGTTAGCAGAGCTCTGATACAACAAACCTAGCATTAAGGTGTTTACCCAATTCTTTCTACGGCTCAGCCCACAAACTCAATGTGACACATATAATGCTTGGTGAAGGTATGGAGAGGAAATATAACTCACAATCACCTTAAAAGACGAGAAAGCACAGAAACAATCACACTATAAAATGGACCTTTTCTCAAGAAACCGGACACTAGCGATAGAATTCATTTGATAACTCAAACATCCTGAAAAAGATGAGTAAGAGACCAGCTTTTAAGGACATCATGGACCTTCGCATCAAACGCTTTCTGAGTTGAAGGTGGACACATCCTAGCAGCATAGCTATTCAATTTTGTAGCTATACTAGACCTAGCAAACTCCTCTTCAGGAAACACTCCAAGAAGTTGAAGAAGTGCAGGATTCCGCCGGAGCTCAAACTTCTGCAAGGTAGAACAAACAGAAAAAGAGATTATATTAATATGTATAGCTGCTAATTTGTACAGATATTAGTTGCAGCGTAATACTTTGATTAATTGGACATCGGCACCAGCACCACAGCATTGGAGTAATGCAAATGAATAAATAATATGACAAAGCACTTGGACATGAACTAAAAAACTATTAAAGTTTAGTTTAGGAGATGTAGAATTTATGATGTAAACTGTCCTGCAGAATCACATTAAATAGTTTTTGTAAGAACAAAGAAAAATCCCTCTGCTTAGCATCATTCTTCCTTGAAAGCATAAATTCATTCCCAAGAATATGAAAAACTAAGCAAATCCGCTTATATCAAGTGGAAAGGGCGAACATCTGCAAAATTAAAGAAAGGATTGAAATTTGTTAATGGTGTTGGGTGACCAAAAATGGTCCATTGGAGTGACAGCAAATCGGCATGTAAGCTACAACTAATGAGGGAGTGCTCAATCATCTCCTATGGAGTGCCCATTTGTAATTCTTTAATGGATGTGGAAGTAAATATTCATCTTGTAAATGAATATATTTGTAAAGCAAAGCAAAATTAAAATTTTTAAGCGGATAAATTTTTTCATAAAAGCAGAAAGTAAACTCTAAAATATGGAATTTCTAATTACTAAAATCTACCAAAACAAAGCAAAGAAGTTCAGTTTATATGTAAGGCTTTGTTCATTACAAGAATGCTATGCAGTGCAACTTTGGTTCAAACAGAAATCTGGTATTTTTCAATCTCAAAAAACTGCAAAATGGATACTATGATGTTTTTGTATGCTTTACTAGTCATAAACACCAACAAAACATCACGATTCATATGCACACTTTGTCAAGTTAGTATTAATACAAAAGCTATCAACGGTGGCTTGTTGGTGGCTTGTTGGGTCGGTGAAAGAGTGTAGCTAATATAGTCCCCACCAGATTTCAAGTCCTACCAAGTGACATGCTTGTGCTGGCATGTTAGTTCACACAACAGTGGTTGGGGCAGGGGCAAGTCCTGGGCAACTTTGGAGGAATAGATGCCCCTCACTCGTGACTTCTAAGCCAAAGGCAACCGAATTGAAAGGCACTAATGGGTCCCCCACAATGCTAAATCTGGAAGTGTTAGCTTCATCATGATAAGAGGAAGCTATTTCAACAAATAATAATAATTAATTAAAACAACCACCATCTCAGATGCCAATTTGTATCTCCAATTTCCAAGGGAAAATCCTGCAATTTTTTCTTACTGTACTTCCTGTGCTTGGCCAGTTGGGTGCCATTTTTGGGCTAATATAGTACAAACATTATGGTAAACATACTATGTGCATCATTGTTATGTACATTATTAAATAATATATATAGCATAATAATAAAAATAATAATAAAACATCTGAAGGGTTACAACTCTTTGATAACCTTTACCTCTTAACTCTTCAATGGGTGCTATATATAGTGATCAGAGAACTATTACAATCATTCATTCATCATTCACACATACATGTTGATATTGTAACTGCAAAGAGTATTCTGGTTATTATTGAGTTATTATTCATTCGATCAATCCCTTTTGTGGATTGTTCATGTGAGCATTATATATGACAAATCCTTTTGTGGATTGGGTCAAACCCTAATTATATATCATGCTATTTGAAGTCGACCCCTAGGCCTAATTAAAAGTGGTTTTAGCCACCCCTAAGAGAGTCGACTGCCAGGTGAGAGAACCTCCCGGCACATGCCGACTAGTATAAATAAAGGAGGCTAAAGCCTCATTATCTCACTCACTCATTCACTCAACAAGTGCACAAGTTTGAAGATAGATACAGTTGGGAGAAGAAGGAAGAGGAGAGCATTGCTCAGTGTTGGTTATTCTCTTGTGTTTGGTTTATTATCTTGGCATTTTATTGGCTATCTATGTGGGAAGTTTTGTTGGGTTTCTCCCCATGATTTCCCAAGATAAATGTTGTGTATCTTGTGATTGTGTTTCTCTCGGTGATCCTACCTATGCTATTTTATCTAGTAAATTGAAAAGAAACTTAATAGCGACTTAAAATTAACATGGTATCAAGCTAAGCTAAAGAGAGCACCTTTCATTTGATAAGAAAAATCACCACTGTTGTCGTACAAGAAAAAATAGGGCTTTTTGTTTGGAGAGGTGACTAAAATCATCAAGGAAGTGTGCCTAGCCTAGCGAACTCATTGGCGGCTGAACACACTTTACCGATTGGGCCAGGGAACTCACCGGGAAGGTGAGCTAGTTTTCAGCAGTACCGAAAAACTAAGTCGATGTCGAGTGCAGGTCCAATATTTTGTGAGTCAAATTTGAAGGGTAAAATTTGGATTTTAAATCGGTGCACCGGCCTACTCGCCTCGGCCTACTGCGCCTTATGAAACACACCTCCTGGTAGTTGATTTATTTCTAAGCACTTTCAATTTTGGTCATTTCACCAGAGCTCAAGTCCAAGATATACGTAAGCACCAAACATTGACAAGTTAGGTGTGGATAAATTCCGTGCCTAGAAGTATGATTTCATTCATTCTTGAAGAGAATGATCTCTCAAGATTTATCAAAAAATGTACTTAGCAAGCTTCTGAGACATTTGCAACTAAAGAAGAGGTACCAAAGATATGGTTGAGACCAAAAAGATCATTGCGACTCTATTAAAGATCACTTGATCCCTCAAATTGGCCTCCAAGAATACTCATGTTTGATGCCCTAACTAGAATGTGTGAAGGAAAGAACATTAACGAATATGAGAAACCAACTCAAGAATACAGAGATGTAGAAATCGTTCATGAATACTTCTCTAGGGTTTCTCAATTCAAAGACAACTAGAAGCAATTGGAGATAACTTGGATGAAGATGAACTCATCATGGCAACTCTTAATGGTCTCAAAAGAGCTTGGGATCCCTTCATCCAAACTATTTGTGCGAGAAAGGAGAAAAACTAAAATTCCACAGTCTTTGGGAAGAATGTGAGGGAAGAAGCAAAGAGTAGCTAATAGAAGCGATTACTTTCAAGGGTGAAGATCCAAGCCTAGGCGCTCATACTAAAGGAGAAGAAAGAAAGGTCTTTTCTTCAAGAGAACTCCACCTACATGAATCTCACTCACCAAAGGGATTCAACCATCCTCATAAAGAATCTCACCCTCAAGGAAATTCTAGAAATTTGAGAAAGGTCAAGAGAAAAGATTTATCCTCTTATCAATGCTACCATTGTGATAAGATGGGATATATTGTGAAGAATTTTCCAACCAGAAGGGAAGAATACAAGAAGAGAAACAAAGGCACCATGCCCATGGGTTGAAAGTGAAGAGCCACCCATGAGAGATGATGAAGAAGATTAGGGACAGCCTTGTCTCGACCTCTTAGTTGATTGTCACCCTAGGATACTTGGCTCATAAAGCACATGAGAGGTCAAAGGCGTTCTCTCTCTAACTATACAAGAAAGAACTTTCCCAAAGTTACACTTGGAGATGATTACCGATTACCCTATCCAAAGGGTGGGAGTCAATTACAAACTTGATTGGGGACCCCAGTAGAGATGAAGGATGTACTATATGTACCCGGTTTGTGAAGAACTTACTTTCTATCTCGACTTTAGATAAGAAAGGCTTCAGATTTGCATTCATAGATGGTGAAGTCCTTTGGTGGCCTAAAGGTAAAACCATAGAAGATGAAATTGTTGTTGGAATAGAATAAGGTGGTTTGTATAAGCTAAAAGGTCACTCGGTTGCAGCCTTGACTCATTCCATTTAAATTCCATGTGAACTTTGGCATAGAAGACTAGCTCACATCAACTGAGCATTACCATATGCAGGCAAAAGAAATTATAGGTCTACAATTCAGGTTGACCATGAAGGTGTGTGCAATGGATATTGAGGGAAAAGTAAGAACCCTTTCTAGAAAAACAATAGTAAAGCATGGTCTTATAGCTCATCCCTCTGAGATGTGGCTGATACCATCAACCTCCATTAGTGGGTATGTACTATATGTTTATTCATGACCATTCTGCATAGAGACTTGGGTTTACTTCTTGGAATCAAAGATGAAGTGTTGGAAAATTCAAGGAATTCAAAGAAACCTTGATAGAGAATCTCTTTGAAAGATCAAGACCTTTCGAGATTAGGATAATGGAGGAGAATACACCTCAAAATTTGGCCACTTGAGAGATGCACAGGATTAAGGAGGGCTTTCGCCACTCCTACAACCCCTCAACAAAATGGTGTATGAAGCAGACATAACTATAATGGAAGCAATGAAGACTATGATGATCCATGATGAGATCTTCAATGCACTTATGGAAATGACATTGAGAAAGGCGTGTAATGTTACAAAATCAGTTATCCCATAAGTGCTTGGGTTCAAAACCAGAGAATGTTTTCACAGAAAGAAGCAGTAAGCCATCTCAAAATATTTAGGCATCCAATGTTTGTACACACATTAGAAGAGAGAAGAACCAGAAGTTGGACCCTTGACCGAAAGAAGGGAATATTCTTTGGATGTTGTAGGGTCTCAAGGCCTTCAAAATTTACATACCAGATTACCATCATGGTAAAAGATCAGCGGAGATGTAACCTTTGATGAATGCAACACTCCAAAAGAAATCAGGAGATGACTTGAAAGTATGAAGAAGAACATGTGGCTCTCGGAGTTGCAGAACCAATGAGGAAGTCATAGCTTCCATGATGATATTCTAGAAGATCATGACAGAGTAGAATCTCAAGAACCTCCCAGATGATGATCTCTCACAATAGAAATACATATTGGGAAAGTTAACTTATTCAAGATGGAGAGAAGTATGGTGCCCAGGAGGGAACCATGAGACAAGTTAAGAAACCTAAGCCATTCTCAGGTTACATAGCTTTGATGTGTGATTTCTTAGAAAATGAGCCTACTTGATTTGAAGAATCATTCAGAATAAAGAATTGGTAGATGCCATGACATAAGAATATAATCCATTATAAAGAATGATGTGTAGGGAAATAGTTCCCGAACCGAAGAGAAAGGATGTGGTATCTTCAAAATGGCTCTTTGAGATAAAACATGTTGTTGATGGAAGTATTGAAAATATAAAGCAAGGTGGTAGCTTCGTGGTTTTCTCAAATGGAAGGTATTGATTATGAAGAGGCGTTTGCTCCTGTAGCCAGGATACTTCTATCAAAACTATCATAGCTCTTGCAGTTAAGATGAAGTGGGAGTTACAGAGATAGATGTGAAAATAACTTTCTTGAATGGTGTTATTGAAGAAGTGTACATAAACAACCTCAAGGTTTGAAGTTGAAGGCAGGAAGACTCATATCCTTGAGGTTGAAAGAGGCTGCATGGATTGAAACAAGCTCTAGAGCTTGGTATAGGTATGGCATAATTTGTACTTAAACCAAGGGGCAAGTGGATACTAAATTAGTAACAAAGGGAAGGATATGCATTATCACTGTCTTAATATGAAACCTCTTTCAAGAATGACAATAAATAATAACCTAAAATTGATATTGGATTTAATGAAGCAATAATGGAAATGTATAATAAACTTTTAATCTTGCTTTTAGGATAAGATTTGTTGTTGTTATAGATGGTTGTAGCTTTTTTTTGTAACAACAGCAAGAATTTTGTGAATTAGTCTAATCTAGAGTTAGAAAGAATTAGTAAAAGTCTTAGGGAAAATGGGTTTTAAGAGTTGTTTGGTCAATCAATCACTTGCAAAGTATGAACTAGTGCCTTTTAGAGTAATGGAGTCAAAGTTTTAAGTAGGAAATTCTTAGAGGAACAACAAATGATAATAAATCTAAAAGGGATGGGTGAGATGATTGAGTTGTTAGTAACCTAAGGCCTCAATGTCCAAACCCTAGAAGGAAAAAATGCTAGAAAGTAGGTAACCTTAGTCCCTATCGATTTTTGCTGCTTCCTTAGATCGAGCTTGAAATAAAATATGTGAAGCTAATGAAGCAATGCTACTAGAGTGCTACAAAGGTAGGGGCTCTAGTGTATTCTTCAAAAAAAGATGCTTTCTAGCAAAATGGTAGGTGGAAAGGGTATGGGGAAAGGACTGATGTGTTTCTCCTAGGGTTTCAAACTAGTAATTTCATAATCTTAGAAATGAACAAGCAAATTTACCATAGCCATTCAAAATAAATGAAAAGTGCAGATTTACTTACTTCATCCAAGAAATCAATAAAAAACCTTGAGAGACTTTCCACCATGAAATGTAAAAATACACCAAAATGGCCTCTCAGAGTTCACCATAATTTCAATAGGAGTACCCTTAAGGGGGTGGTTCAGACCTCTGCTTGTGTGAGTGAAAGATGATGAAAAATTGAGTCTTAACTCTCTATTTATACAATTATGACCTTTAATTACAATTTAAGGTCAAAGGTCGACATGGCTAGTTTACATCAAAAATCAAATTTTACATAAAATTAACAATTTAAAACCATAAAATGTGCAACAAAGATGACGTCATGCCCTCCTAGGGTAACGTTGATCCCTTAAGGTGGGGCCAGTTGAAACCATGAGCAAAAAGCGTTAGGCAACCACAGTGACCACCTATTCAGCCCCAGGGGTTCAATTCCATGTACCATGAAGATGTGCACCCGATGGTGCTACCAAGTTGAAGACTTATTGGTTCTAGAAGGCAGTTTTAGCTAACATTTTGTTGTAATTGAATTTCCATCCCCATTGGGATAATAATGTAATAGAATCCACATGGATCATAGTTTAAGTCAGGTTGCATTAGGATTTCTTCATTGGGAGAGTTCCTTTCGAGTGTTTTTTCTCGGGTTATTAATTTGGCTTTTCAACCTTATTAATTTCCCTTGAGTTTTCACTTCAATGTAAAATGTAAAAAAGTGGTCCTTGAGTATTTTGTATAGGGTATGAGTACTCAAATCAAATGGTTCATACACCCGTACACCTTTGGACCAAGTCTTATCTCATTTGGACAAGTTTTGTTAGGTTTTGTCCAAGTTTAGTCAAAATCAGTAAAATGGGCATGTAAGTGGCTTAATTAAAATAGCCAAATTTTGTAAAAGTCATGAAAGTCATGAGAGAGTGTGTGAAAAGTGTCCCAATAGCCTTTCCTAGGTTGGAAAACATTTTCCAACTTAAAAAAACCCACCTTAGCCTAACCCACAACCCACTTTCTTCATTCTCCTAGAAGAGGGGCGCCCCCTCCTCTTGCTTACATCTCATAAAAATTTAAATACTTGATGGGGACCCCTAAGGCAAATTTAGAGCTATTAGATGAGAGAGGGGTTTTCCCCTTCCCAAGTCACCCCTCAACCATCCCATCTCTCTCTTGACCTAAAAGTGCGCCCCTTTTGATGAGACCCTCCTCCTTTGGATGGATGCCACTTGGAGCACATCCAAGTGGAAACCACCCTTTTCCTATAAATTGGACCCTCTCCTCATCATTTGAGGATCTCCTCATGCTCAAGTCGTATGCAAGTGCTTCCTTCATCTCTCTTTCTCATGTTCTCTCATGTATGAATGTTGCTACAAATATTTGTGGTGATATTTTGGTGGATAATAAAGCTTTGGAGAGATCTATGGTGTGCATTGGGAGTCTTCTTGGTCTCTCCATCTTATTCTTGTGGTGATATAACTTCCATTGTTTTGTATTTTGCTCTCATTAGTTTGTATTTAGAGACTCATGCAAAGTATTTTGTATTGGGTGCTATTGATAGTAGTAATGCTATTGATTTTATTGGAAGTTTCTTAGTTAGTTTGGAAAGTATTTTTCAAGCTTCTTTGGATGCTCTCACTTCTATTTTTCTTGTGTAGCAAAGGCAAACTTTGGGGAATCACTAATGGGATTGGAAGAGTGGCTTTAGGTGGAAAGTCAAACTCTTTTAATCATATCAAAGTTTTTCATGCTTATCTAACCTTGCTTTATTTCCTCTTTCTCATGCAACTTTCTCATTCTCTATATTGTTATGATGTGGAATAAGTTCTAAGAGTTTCAAAATAAATCTCAAATTTTCCATTTAAGTTTATGTATCATTTGGCTAACATTGTCTTGGTTTTGTAGCATTTGGATATATCCTTTGACATTGAACTTGTAAGATTTTTGCTTTAAAGGGAAGTTGCCTGACTATTTAGTCGTAAAGGCCTCCAAAGGGCATCTCAAGTTGGACATCAAGTCCACCCCCCCTGCCCTCTAAAAATATTGTAAAACCGCCTTGAGGTCTCTTGGAATTTGGCCTTCTTACATCAATTTACACATAAAAATCTAATATTGTAATGGTTAAGTTCCCTTATTGCTTTCATTTTACACCATACTTAGCCAAAGCAGTGAGCATTATTGCCATAGTTATTAAGTTTTGCTATTTCCAAAGTCTTTTATTTCTTCATAATACCCAACTTGGCCAAAAACGGTAGGCATTGTGCCTCAACTAGTGTCATTGTTGGAGTAGTTTTGCTTTCAGTCTTTACATTCTTTCAAAGCAATTTAATTTCAATTCTTTAGTTATACCACATTGGTCAAGCGTTAGGCATTATTGCACTCCATGGCCAGTCGTGGAGGCAACAATAATTTCATCTATTTTGTAAAGCAAGCATTAATCCAATTTCATTATTTGTTTAAGGCAAACTAATAAAAGCATCTCGGCCATTTACTTTGCCCACCTTGCAGGGGGTGGCCCAAACATTCCTTGCAATGGAAGGCTGTTTATCAATAAAATCATTGTTCAAGTTAAAATTTATTTCCCAGCGTTTGCCAAGTATTCTCTCCCTTGCCACTTAGTTGGATCTTGGGTGACAAGAAGGGCAAAGGTTGGAGGTAGTAACTATGCATCCACAACCAATTGTTGTTCTTGCATCATCAAACAAAGACTTGGGAAGAAGCTTGAGATTCTTTGGAGTCTGGGCGATCTCCACGACTCAGTCCCTCTGGGGTGGAGTACCTTACCTGAGCTTTGGGTTTGACCTGTGGAGCTAGGTTAGGCCTCGTTGCCATACTTTTGAGCATCCAACACTCTCTTTTGGTGTGAACAATAATGGTTTTCGGGTAGTCACATAGTCTAGGACACAATCATTCACCCCTAATCTCCTAATCAAAATTGTTACATAAAATTTATTAAAATCAAGCTACACCCACACTACATTCCATGACCCCTTGCAATGCATGTTTCAAGGCAATCGCATAACATAATATCTCATTTTCTTTTTGCGAGCGATCTTATGGTGGTGTGATTCATTTACAAGCAAGTTTTCATTTCAAGTCTCACAAATCACATTTAAGGCAATTTGAGTTCTCATACATTTGGGTATTTTAAAGCAATCAACATTTGAAGGCAATATCTATGTTGTGACATATTGTGTGATTGGTCGAAAATCGAGTTTCCTTTTTGTATATTGTAATATCATCTAATGTGCTTATTCTTGTTCATAAAGTTTATGTATGATATATTTCATCATTTCATTTTGTGAATTAGATGTTTCATTTATCAATTATCTCTTTCTGTATATGGTACATAATCATCTAATAATTCATCTTGTTCATTGTAGGCTATCTTGTATTTCAATTTGTATATCTAAATTGTAACTTAATTCTTGTTGTATCCTATAGCATTATTTATCTCTTGTATAAATTGTATTTAATCCTTTAATTGTCTAATCTAATTGACCCCTTGCCCAGCCTGGGGCACTAATCACTTAGTTGACTTAGGGAAGGCTTGATTCTCATTCTAGCGATTTGCATTTGCATTGTTGCTTGCCATATAGGCTATCTTCCCCTCACCTTTAATAAGAAACTAAAATTAACTCCTAAGAATTCATCTAATAATTCATCTAGTAACTAGGGTCTACCCCCTTGGCTTCACTAGGAATAAGCCTAGAAGGAAGAGGTTCAAGTCAAAGTGATGGTGTGGACTTTGAACCTAGGCATTGTCTCTCCAAGGACACTAGGTAGAATAGGACTTAGCTCCGTTTGCAAGTGTGTATAGGGGCGACAACATCTTCCTCTGAATGATACCACCGTTATACTTGGCACCTTCCTCCATAATGTCAATCCTGGCGTTGGGTGATGTCTAGGGTCACAAGCGTGACATCATGGGCCTCCCAAGGCCAACTCTCAAGTGGGAGGAGCATGAGACATCAGGTTTACGTCTTCCACAGTGCCTCCAAAGAAAATGCCCTTCCTTCATCTAGTGCAAACCCTCAATATCTTCTTACCCCTAGATGGGGTTACAACATCCATCTGGTAGGATTTTAGCCCCATGGAGGTCAGAACTAATCATCTCCCAATTTGTTTGTCAAAATTGACATGGTCACATAGCAACAACAAGTATGCCACCATGGGCTCATAAGTCACGGGGATATGTAGTAATCCGCGTCTAATGATCAAATTACCCAAACATGTGCATGAACCCCCTTTACCCGGACAAGTAATCAAAGACGTTATGCTATTCTAACAAGCGGGTTTGAAGGTTCTCGTGGTGTCCTATTGGGCTAATCCCTCTCAAGTTTGGGGTGTTTCCCAGTGAAGACCAATCTAAGTCATGTAGATGTATGAGATGGTGTGGGGAATGTTTAGGCAAGGGGTGGGGTGATAATGAGAAATATGGAGTCTTACATTGGGTGCCTCTATAGAGGTTGAGTTTCACCTTGTCATGGATGCCAATGTTTCCTAGCCCATTTAATGCCTTTTATTATCAGTTTTATTGCTTTTTATATTTTCAGAGAGAATAAGCTAGGGCGATTGTCTTTGGCGTGGTGACTAGTACAGGTGTGATTATTTACAAGCATTTCATGGAAGTAAGGTTGTGTGATGGACCCTTTCTCTTGGCTATGCCACCAAGAGCCATGTTGTGTCCTAATGCACACTTGCTAGCAGTGAGCTAAGTCCAACTCACTTAGTGTGCCCTCCGACACACAATGTCTAAGTTCAAGTCCTACTTGTCCCCAGCAATTTGGAACTTCTTCCTTCTGGAAACACTCCTAGGGAAGCCAAGGTAGTCCTAGTTACTAAGTTAATTTTAATGTTAAGGTTCTAGGAGTTGGTTTTAATTGCGTTAAAGGCCAAGGGGGAGAACAGCCCTAAGATGATCAAGCGGCAATGCAAAGTGCAAGTCTAATCTATTATGAGAGTTAGCCCTTTCCCTAAGTCAACAAGCCCAAGACTAGTGCTTAAGGTTGGGCAATGGGGGTCAACTAGGTTTGAGGGTGGTTCAATTACAATAGTTTACAATTGATACAAGTTAAACTACCCAAATCCTGAGGATATAACATACAAAATTTCTAGGGTATTTAATGTTTACCGAGATTTCGATAGAGACACAAAGTACATAAGCTAGATCTGAATATATAATGAGATACAAGGCGGTAAAGTGATTCGCACACATAAGCAGGCATGCCCCAATGGCACCCTCATATGGTGCCTTCACTGGCAACAATCACAAAAGTACTTAAGGATCAAAGGAGTATTGCCTCCCCAGGTGGGCTCAAAACTTCTTTGATCCACACCACAAACAGGAAATAGATGGATATTATTGAGTAACTTAATTTCTCATGTAAACATAAAGGACATTAACATATGGTTGCAATAGAGATAGATAAAGCAATGAAGATATTCCACCAAGTTATGTTTGCCTATGCATGCATCTAATACCCCCAAACATATACAAGTGATCTATGCAACTAAGTGTTCAGCAGGAGTTGTTTAAAGATTTTATAAATTTAATTTCCCTTCCCCTAACCCAGGTGTGATAGCTATTCTCCTCCTTGGCCAAATATTTCGGTGCTCAGAGATGGTAAAGACTATGAGACACCCTAGCTTCAAGGTGGGCCACGACTGACAGAGTACTTCCCGAGGAAAAGGATCACCCATGAGGCTCCACAGATCCCAGCCACTACATGCAATGGGTTTCAAACTGGTTTTAGATGGTGGAGATGGATGAATGGGGCCCTAAATGTTACTAAAAGTTATTATGACCGGTGGGTCTTTAGGTGTGTTAGGTTGCTGGAGCAAGTTTTAGACCTTCAAAATTTTAGTTTTTTTAGCGTATGGACGTGAGCAAAATATATGAAAAATTTGAATGCTTGCTATGTGTGATCAAACCACCATTAGCATGTCAAAACGTGAGGAAAATGTTGCACAATGTTAAACCAGCTTGAACCATTCCACAAATGGCCGAGTTGAATGATGAGACGTGGGTACTTGCAGAAATGTTAAACTGTGAGTGTAAATGACTTAAACCATAAGTTGCAATGAATCAAAAGTTGAGATGCTCAAACTGTAAAAAATTCATCCCATAAACATAAGATAAACATATGCTAAGCGTGCTTGAAGTAAATATGGGGCGTGTACAGATTTAACCATGAGCAATGGTGAACTCAAAGATATTCGCCATCCATCATTTATCCATCATCATAAACATATATTTGCAAAAGAAAAGGAGGACGAATCGATATAAGTTTAGGGATACTTAACAATGAAACATTTAACCCATAGACGAAAGATATGTGACGTGTGCTTGAAATAAAGTGGGATGTAAATGCTTGAACAATGAACCAAAACGTGACAATAGAACATCCATCAGGTATACATCATTCCATCATCACCATAAACCATGAATGCCAAAAAAGAGAAGTAGGCCGTGAGCTCAAAATTGAGATTAATGAAAGGTAGAACTAACCATTCCTCCACATATGTTGGCTAAGCTTACGAAAATAAAAGCGCTTGAGAAATAGGAAACTTAACAAACGAATTGAAAACTTAAACCATACGTATCACATGCACATAAGATTCGTAAATAGCTAAATGAAATATGAGCTATAGCATCTAAGATTGCATATGGATCATCTAGCCATTTACCATGAAGTGAGCATATAAAATGAGATAACTTAAAAGGAAATAAAACTTGTAAATGATGATCACTAAGATATTCTAACTACTAAACATGAAAATCATCAAATGGTGACTTCTCTTTAAAAGCCAAAGTGATTTTTGGAGATGACTCCCAAGGTGTCGACAATATAAACAATAGAAATAAGTTGAGAGATTGATCTTCCTTAAATGATTTGCAGGGGATGACTCCCCAAGGTGTCCGGTAATGAAAAGAAACAAAATGAATCAAAATAGGTTCCCTTTAGTAGAGATTTGGGGATGGCTCCCCAAAGGTCTTGGCAAGTTGTCAATGTGTTATTGAGATGTATTTGCAGGCAGGGGCATTAGTTATGTCCTCTAGGAGACTGAGCAGGGCTCTGGTAGGCCCTTTCAGTGAAACTATCTGATATTAATGCCATATATAAAAATAAAAGATGACTTAGAAATGAAATAACAAATCAAGCCAAGGCGATTTTGGGGTTAGCTAGGCTAAGCACACTAAAGATTAATGCGACAACAAATTAGCTTACAAGTATGTACAAGAAATCAAGGAAACAATCATGAAATACACAAATATACACTAGAAAAACGTTAGAAAATCGTTACCCACTGAAGATATATCTTGATTGAGACTTGTGGACGAATTTGGTGAGTTTCCTTGTTACTGGTAGGGATTACGCAAAAACCAGCAAGCAAAAGCTATTTGGAAATCTTTGAAAAACACAACAAAATGTTAGAGAAATTTTCTTGCTTTTACACAGAAAATTTCCACATTAAAATCTGCAAGAAAAGATATATTATTGACCTATCTAAGGTGTTAGAATGCTGAAATAAAATTTGAAATGTCATCCAAATATGGACCATAGGAAACCAGGAGTTTGAAAGAGGGTTAAGGGTAGGCTCCTCTTGATGCTGTCCCAATAATCCTCTTCAAGAATGACTGCAAAACTCAAGCAAAGTGGTGAAGCATGGAGTAGTGGTTATATGAAGAGTAAGCAGACGAAATATACAGATCCTAAACTATCCAGCATGAACATAAACTTAAGAATACTCTTCAATTAGTTTATGCAAGCAAAATACTTTGAACTCAAGATCTGTTTGTTACAACACAACCAGAAGCTAGAACAATACAAGTCACCTCATGTGGAGAAGAAACAAGAATACTCTCAATCTCTTGAAAATCCTCCAAAGCTTTCTATTAATCCACAATAAGAGAGTCTTGGAAATACTTCTTCAAAACTCTCAAAGGCAATGGGTTAGATTGGCTTGGTGGGCACAAGAGTGGGTGAAATTTCAGCTGACACTCTTGGTAGCTCAAAGAATGGTGAGGAAAATGGTAGGGAGGTCTACTTATACAAAAAGGCAAAGTGAAAGCATCAGATTGAGTCAAGTGTCAAAACTTGAGGTGAGGAGGAATCTCCTAGGAAGGAAGCCCTCCTTGGGGTTTTGGAGGTGGATTGATGACATGGAAGGGCGTGGGCCATTGAGAGGTGAAAGAATAGGCTAGGGAATTTACAATGTCCATCAAGCATGAGTTGGCAAGAGAAGAGTGAGGTAGAAAGGAGGAAGCTAGGAGAGGAAGGCGTGAGGTGGGCGTGGGCCATAGGAATAGCTAGGTGGAGGTCTAGGAAGGCCTTCCCTCATATGAGGGCTACAAAGATTTAAGTAAAACATTAATGTTTGGGTGAAGGGGGGTCGATTTTCCTCTTAGGGCATGGGTAAAAAAGGTGATAAAGTGAGTTAAGGGTGTAGATTAAGGTTTCAAGAGGTTAGAATGGGTTTGGGTATGTTAGGGGGGTCTAACTTACTCATTACCACCTTACCACTAACTCACTAACTCAAAATTACAAATGAAAGTCGACATTTGTTAATGTCTGTATAAAATTGTTGTTTGGACTCCAGGTGGACTAAGACATAGTAAACTTAGTCCGGTGAGCTAAAACTTGGTCTATGGGTGTAGGGGTGCCATTCCATTTCTTTTGAGCACAAAATACCCTATCAAAATCCCCAAGACGGTTTTAACGATAACCAAAAAAATAATTAGTGTTAAATTATAAAAATTTGGTGAATTAAAAAAACCTAATCTAGACTTGTTGGAATTCCGCGAAACTTTCTACCTTGTCTGGCATGGTCATTTACAAAAAAGGTTACCAAGTCTGAGACCAATAGGCGTCGTTCTACACTGGAGGAAATTATTACATATGTGGAGGGAAAACTCAAGGGAAGTCGGCCGAGGGCACACGAGGCAGGTTAACAACTGAGGATAAAAACCCTCGGTGAAAGAACTCCTAATGGAAACATCCAAAGGTGCCTGACCTAACTATGACTCATGGAGACTTATTACATTATTAACCCACTTGGGGAATGTGACTTCGTTCTAAAATTTGTCTTTGGGACATCAAATGCCCAAAGTAGAACCAACTCTGATGCAGAACATATGTGCATGCGATGATGCAAACTATGGCATGAGTTGACCTAAATGAATAAATGGGTCAATAAACCACAACCTGGTTTGGTGACCAATGGATAGCAGTGTCATGCTTCCATGCCCAGCATGGATCGATAGAAGTAAACCATGGAGAGACCTCCTATCCACCAACTAGATCTTAAATTTTATTTCTGAGAGTCCCTCTTTTTTCTTGCTAAGAAGCCATTTCTTGCTTTCTCGAGAATCCACGGAGCATCTCAAGGTTTTCATTTTGGCTTTTAAATTTTTCATCTACTTTTACCCTTTGGGCCTTTAGCACCTTCTTCCCTGGGCAAAGTACAACCCTTACTATCTTAAGCAGAGCCAATGCCCGAACCAAGGTGGGGAAAGATGAGAGAGGGGCAATGATGAAGGTGGTAAGTATGGAAGGGAATGGACGGTGACTTTTCATAGACCCGCAGTGGCAACTCATCCCTAAGAGGAAACAACACACTAGGGCACTCTGTCTCCCCAAGTATGGACAAGTTAAAGGCATAATTTCAAGCAAGCGTCATGAAACAAAAGACAATTCAATGCACATATTCAGTGCTTTGAAAATTGGCTTTTATACCATGATACAGGACTCATTGCCTCATGAACAAGACCACTGCTACTTTAGAGATGGGCCGATGGATGGATGTTGTTGTTGTTGGTAGATAGGATGGATGAGAAGAAAGATGAAACCTCGGTCCAAGCTCAAATCATGGCTCTACGGTACTCAATAATGCGGGACCTGTACTGAAGAAAAGATGGGCTCTCCAGGTCCAAGCTCAAATCATATGGCTCTCGGTACTCCATGTCTGGGACCTGTGGGCCTCGAGACATAATCTCCTTAATTATCCCTAGGATAGGGGATAACAGGAAGGATTGACAATTTCCTAACGAGCTTGGGCTTTACCAAGAGTAAAGTTGATTCTAACTTTTACTTCAAGTTTATGAATGATGAGACAGTTATATTGTTGTTGTATGTGGATTTATTCTTAACTTGAGAAGAAAAGCTCATCACTGATTGTAAGAAGAAGCTTGCTGCAGAGTTTGAGATGAAGGACCTAGGCCTAATGCACTATTTCTTAGGCCTTGAGGTTTGGCAAAGCCCAGAGAAGATCTTCCTTAACCAAGGGAAGTATGCAGTCGAAATATTGAAGAGATTCGATATGTTGACAGTTGGAGTGTAAATCCATGAACACACCCATGGAAACTAAGTTGAAGCTCCTGGTTGATACTTCGTTAGAATTGGTTGATGTTATGATGTACAGACAGATCATTGGATCCTTGATGTATCTGACGAACACCAGGCCTGATATATGTTTTGATATGAACACCTTGAGTCAATATCTAGTAGAGCCTAGACGTGTTCACCTTGTTACTGCAAAACATGTGATGAGATACCTTAAGGGTACGTTGGACTTTGGTCTCTGTTATAATGGAGATCATGACTTCAGACTGATTGGTTATACCAATTCAGATTGGGCAGGAAGTGTTTCTGATAGAAAGAGCACTTCAGGATGTTGCTTCAGTCTGGGGTTAGCAAAGTAGGAAGAAATCGAGTATTTCTCTTAGCACGGCAGAAGCGAAATACATTGTTGCATTTTCTGCAAGTTTTGAAGCCATATGGCTTCGGAAGTTGTTGACAGGTCTATTTGATTTAGAGATGGAAGCAACCGTGAGTCTATGTGATAACCAGAGTTACATAAAGATGACGAAGAACCCTGTGTTCCATGACAAGTCAAAGCACATAGAAATCCAGTATCACTACATTTGTGATATGGTGCAGAGGGGAGCCATAAAGCTCCAATATGTTGGCACAGATGAGCAGGTTGTAGATGTGTTGACCAAGCCTCTATCTTGTGTAAAGTTTGAGCACTTTCGAGACAAGATTGGTATAGTCTGAAAGGACTTCCCTCAAAAGGGGGAGTGATGTTGATGATACTATGGTATCCTGACCAATAGCAGGTAGCTTAGTTAGGATTTTATATCCTAGGGGATTGATTATCCCTGGACAAATCCCGAAGGTCCGATAAGGACAGTCTATCAGAGTACTTGTGCATGTATATGCTAGCTATGGTCAATAGTGGTAGCTCCGTTAGGATTTTTATAATCCTAGGGAATCTTTATGATTCTCGGGCAGATTCTGAAGGTCCGGCAAGGAGGATCTATCAGAGTACCACATGGTAGCTCCATTAGGATTTTATATCCTAGGGAATCTTATGATTCTTGGGCAACTCCTTATTGATTGTCAGAGTACCAAAAAATGTTATTACACCTGTCTCATTTTGTTGCCCTATGATGATGATGATGTTGTTGCTTCAACCTTCGTGTTGTGATGATGTTGTTGCTCCAGCCTTCATGCTATGACGATGTTGTTGCACCAGCCTTGTGTTGTTATGATGTTGTTATTGATGATATCTCAGCCTTGTGTTGATGATGTTGTTGTTGATGATATATCAACCTCATGTTGACTATGTTGTTATCTCAGCTTTGTGTTGATGATATTGATGATGATGATTTAGCTTTATGCTGAAGTTGTTGATGATGATGATTCAACTTTAAGCTGAAGTTGTTGAAGATAATGTATCAGCCTTGTGTTGTTGTGTATGATGTTATACTAACCTCATGCTATTGACGATGGTTTTGATGTTGTTGTAGCTTTTATGCTAACTGATGTTGATGTTTCAGATTCCAGCTCCATGTTGTGAACGATGACGATGATACTCAAGCTCCATGTTGTGAATGATGACAATGACAACTCAAGCTCCATGTTGTGAATGATGATGATGATAAAGACTTCCGATGATTTATAGATATGTCAGTCAATGTTCCAGATGTTGTTGATGTTGCTTCCCTCTCTCTCTCCTGATGATGTTGTATTGTAGAATACCCTTCTTGTTAAGGGGGAGTGTTGAAATATTGTAACTGTAAAGAGTATTCTATTTATTATTGAGTTATTATTAATTAGATCAATCCCCTTTTGTGCATTGATCAAACCCTAATTATATCATGCTATTTGAAAAGTCAGCCCCCGGGCCTAATTAAAGTGGTTTTAGCCACTAAGAGAAGAAGTCGGCCCTACCTAGTGAAGAGACACCTCCCCAATGCCTGCCAGCTAGTGTAAATAAAGGAGGCTAGCGCCTCATTATCTCACTCACTCATCCACTCAACAAGTGTGCAAGTTTGAAGATAGCTGCAGTTGGCAGAAGAAGGAAGAGAGAGGCGCATTGCTCAGTGTTGGTTATTCTCTTGTGTTTGGTTTATTATCTTGGCATTGTATTGGTTATCTATATTAAGGAAGTTTTTGTTGGGTTTTCTCCCCCATGAGGTTTTCCCAGGATAAATGTTGTGTATCTTGTGATTGTGTCTCTCTCAGTGATCCTACCTATGTTATTGTTATTTAGTAAATTGAAAAGAAACTTAATAGCAGCTTAAAAGTTAACAACACACACACACACTTCCAACTGGAATATTCAGATTATAAACTTAATGTTTACAACATTGGTATCAGAACCAAAATTGGTCTTCCATTTTTGTGGGTCATATCCCAAATTTAATAACTGCCAATATCATGGGTCCAATTAGTGTGGCTACAGCCACCCTTTCGATGGACGAAATAAAGAAACGTTTGGATACAATATGTGCAAAAATACTGGAGTGCATAGATTAAATCATTGATAACTATGAATCGAGGATGAAATTGTTGGAAAAGCATAAACCAAGCAAAAATAATCCTAATCTCAACACTGAAAACCTAACCAATGAAATTTACCTAAGCACTAGCGGCAGTGGGAAAATAAATATTGGAGAAGATAAGAGCTAAGTTATGGAGAGTGCCTCTGTGGGAAACTGATTGAGAAGATATGGCAAAATAAAAGCGCATACATGCACTAGTGAAACATAATGGGACAATTTACAACCTCAGGTAAGGATCAAGGAAATAAAGCTCACTCAATAAAATAATATTACGATATTGTATAATTGTTTTAAGGGGCACCTAGAATATCATTTCCCAAATATATTTCAGCACTATCATTTGCAATCATTCAATAACCCTCTAGTGAGCGTTCGTGTTCTCCACAAGGTTATAGGTTGTGAGATAATGTGTTATCTATAGCCAATCCTATCTAGTTCCATATAAGATGAGATGGAGGAATCTCACTTTTTACTAGTAACCATGGGATACTCAGAATGATGTCTTATCTGAATGGAGTAGACCTTGTTAGAATAAGCCCAATTGAGATCATGGAATAATTGGATAGGTTTTGGACAAAGCTTATGGTTGTCCTTGGTGATGACCAGATGAACACCAAGGCTTAGGAGAATGCCACATTCTTCTTCAATATTATCCTTAGCCACGCATTAGTGAGTAAATGGGCAATGAAGGAGTACCATCTTACAAAGGAAGCATTTGAATGGGTAGTGGGTGAGATCGAATGTCATTTTCTACAGTCCTTGGCAAAATCCAAGGGTGATCAGTTGTGTTGAAGCTCAGTCCACCTATGAACCAGCCACCTAGATGACATTGAATACTTTTCACTATGCCAATGTCAATGCCAAGAATGTCACCTTCAATTTTCCTTTTCTCAAGGAGCTTGCAAACATTTCAAAGAACATAAAAATGCCCTCTGTCAGTATATGTGATCCCTGAGATTGACAAGTGCAAAGAGAAGACAAACATTGTGCAGTGTTGAGAAGTGTTGAATGTAAAATTTCAGACCCCACCCAGTTTCAAGTCTCGCTGATTTTCAGTCAATGTTTAATGCCCAAACCCAGTTTTATGACAGCCAAATAAACTCAGAATATAAACAAATTTTCAGAACTGAAACATGAGGATTTTGAACGATATTTAATGCAGAAATAAAAACATATCAGCAGCACAATATTCAGAAAATTTACACACAGATTTTTGGTCTAACAGCGACCCTGGAAAAACCCACAAGGGGAAAACCAGTGAGAGAGGGAATTTTATTATTTGTGAGCTTTAGAGAAATTTAATTTACAGCATATTCATCTTCAGAAATTATACAAACTTATCTCAGAATTTCTTCAGGAAAACTCCTTCTGAACAGTCCCATAATAGCTCCTCAATTTTTGTGCCAGAAATCCGTACAACTGTACGGTTGTCCCAGCAATAAATGTTGTACAGACTGTCTCAAAATTTGTGCTCCCTTTTATGAGATTGCTGTACGGAAATTACAGCAGTAATGACACCTTGAAAATTGTTCCCTTTCCTTGGAAAATGTGCCCAGCAACCTGAGTTGTACGGACCTCGATTTCAGTGCCAATATCTGTACGGACTGTACAGATTTTTATACAGAAAAATGTGCCCAGCAGGTACCTCAATTTTTGTGCAAGGAAAATCAAATATGGCAGCCTTGGAATGCATTCCAACCTCCTTGAGAAATGTGTTGTTGCTCCTCTCGATTTCTGTGCATATAAAAACTGTATGGCCTCTAGAAATTCGTATTGTACGGCCTCTATTAAATATTGTACCCTTGCCTTAAAATGTGTGCTAGCTTGTTGCCTTGAAAAGTGTGTCTTAGCTCTACAAATGTGGCCTCCTTTCTCAAGCTCGACCTCCTCTATTCTTGCTCTCTCAAAAAATGCTTCAACAACCCAAGAATGGGTGGGCCCTCTACCCTAATCGACCTCATGAGGGAAGGTGAAGAGTCTCTCAATCCAACGGTGGAGATTAGATGAAATCAACAGTGTAAATAAAGTCACTTAAGTTACCCACTTTCCCTAAGTCCAAAAAGTCACCTTTTAATTTGTCTCTCACAAATTAAATGACTAGGGTCCACATTAGGCACTTTCTCACCCCTTAAGCGCCTAGGTGATGAGAAATACTTGCCTAGGTACTTTTTAATTATTTTAACACTCTATCTTACCGAGGAAAGTGTTACTCACCACTCCAAGCTTGTCCCTGAAAAATACAAACTTGTCTTTGCCCAAGGCTTTGGTGAGTATATTCGCAACCTGCCCATCTATAGATATGTATTGTAGCTCAACTACTCCTCTCTTAACATAATCCTAGATGAAGTGATACTGCATCTCAATGTGCTTAGACCTGTCATGAAAAACTAGATTCTTGGAGAGTTTAATACAACTTTGATTGTCACAGTAAATCATAGTAGGCCTCAACTGCACACCAAACAATCCCACCAACAACTTGCGAAGCCAAAGAGCCTCACAACTGGCCTGACTGGCAACCATATACTTAGCCTCTGCGGAACTCAAAGCCACTAACTTTTGCTTCCGACTGAACCAAGACACCACTGTTGAGCCCAATCTGAAACAACATCCAGAAGTACTCTTTCGGTCACTGACACATCCTGCCCAATCTGAATCTGTATAGCCCACCAATCGAACTCCATTCCCCCCTCAGATAGTCCAGACTGTTATCACACAGTTTGTAGCTAGGGTAAAAGGCTATAAGATAGAAGGCCAAACTGGCATAACAGGAACCAATCCCACCCAATGTCACCATAATGGGATGGTTCTTTCTCTTTAGGGAGGTTAGGCCCAGGGGAGACGTCCCTGGTGACCTGGGGTTTTGAAAAGGCAAAAGGCTAATAAGACCAAGGTAAGGTTTTCCCCCTTCACAAGTCACCACCCAAACAGACAGTCCAGCCAAAGGCCAATTTAAGAAGTAAAACCCCCAAAGAAGTGTTACCTTCCTGGAACAAAGCAACAACAAACTGATATGTGCAAGCTATTTCAATGGGTTAGTATTTCATAAGACTATCTGATAAATACATATAAGCAACTAGCAATAAATGTTGACGAAGTCAATGTTTATCAATATCAATGAAAAGTTATAACACTTCACCAACAAATCTTGGAACAATGTAGCATTTAATGTAACCAATCAACACCTTATTCAATTAATGCTTAAACCATCATTCAATTGCTCTTAAACAAAACATTGTTGGATTAAAGATGAAATAACCAATGATGACGTCAGCAACTAGGGTTAGTAGGGTTAGCTCCTAGACTAGGGTTAGTAGTTAGGGTTTGAAATTCAAAGTGTTTGAGAGTATTTAGATCAGTTTCTACTTCAACGCTTGAGGTCTTAGGATCAATGCCTTAGGTTTTAATGGAGTCAATAATGAAGGACGCAAGAGTTGAAGGAAACAAAGA
>SNQJ01S0074219.1:7781-20863 GCA_010110895.2 Picea sitchensis | reverse complement strand
AGTTTGGGTTTGATTTACATTTTATAAATTGGATAAAAGCCTGCATAGGATCCCCTTGGATAGCCCCCCTGGTAAATGGGAAGGTAACTGCCTTCTTCAAAGCCTCCAGGGGCCTAAGGCAAGGCTGCCCACTGTCACCTTTGCTTTATGCCCTTCAAGCTTCAGTTCTAAGCTACCAACTGGAACACTCCCAAATTAATAAAGATCTTCATGGTCTAAAAATAGCACAAGGGGTGAAAGATATCAACCATGCACAATTTGCGGATGATACGCTTCTGCTGGGTGGAGCAAGCCCAATCATAGCAAAAAAATTCAAGGAAGAGTTGGACGCCTATGCAACAGTCTCCGGCAACGAGATAAATCAGTCCAAAAGTAGCATTTATGGCTGGAACATCACCCCAAATGAAACGCTGAGAATTACAAGAGTTCTAGGGATGGAGGGGCACACAAAATGGGATGCCTTCAAGTACCTGGGAGTCCCAATCTTTAAATCTGCCCCAAGAGTTTCCCACTGGAGCAATATCGCAGAAAAACTTAAGAATAAATTCACCTCTTGGGGGGGCAGCTGGTTGAACTTAGCAGGAAAGACAGTCCTGATAAAGGCTGTAGTGGCTAGCCTCCCCATCTTTCAATGCTCGCTCCTGTTAGCTCCAGCTACAGTTATCCAAAACCTTGAGGCATTTCAGAGGCGTTTCTTGTGGGAAGGAGGAAGGCAGGAAAAGAAGAAGATGCACCTGGTTAGTTGGGAAAAAACCACAAAATCCTACATAGAAGGAGGTCTTAATTTTAAAAATACAAGGACTCAAAATCTGGCATTAGGGGCAAAGCTTCTCTGGAAATTGATCACCGGCAAAACCACTTGGAGTAAACGAGCACTTTGGAGGAAATACTTCCGAGGGTCTCGGGACAGAAGTTTAGAACTCCCAGGTAAGGAGGTGAAAAGCTCTACCATGTTCGCGCTTTGCAAAAAAGTACTCCCTCTTTTCACCCCTCACCTAACTTGGGTGCCGAGAAATGGAAGGAAAATAAGAATTTGGACAGACTCAATAATGGGTGACCCTCCGTTAGATCAGCACCAGGACCTACAAGGACTCAAAAGATGGATGGACAGCCAAAACATCTCAACACTCTCAGGCATATCAGTTTGGGGAGATGAAAGGCCTCACCCCTGGCAAGGGTGGGCAGTCCCAAATAGACCAGTTGTACTAGATAGTCAATGGGATTCTCTCAAGAAGTGTCTCCAAGGGAAATCCCCTCTAAAAAAGACAGGTAAGGATGACTGTGGATGGGGCAGGAATGCCAGGGCTTACACCACAGCAGAGGGTTACCAACTCTTCAACTCAATTCCCACTGCAATGCCAAATCCAGCAAGATGGAAAGCAGTCTGGAAATATCGATCCCTCCCAAAAATTGACCATTTCAACTGGACCTTGGCACACAAAAGTATCCCAACAGGGGAGAATCTCCGAAGAAGGGGCTGGGAAGGACCCTTTAGGTGCCCTCTATGCCTCCACGCAGAAGAAACAACTGACCACACTCTCCTAAACTGCAGTTATGCAAAAGAAGTCTGGATGAAGGTAACAGGCCTCCAAACAGCCACAAACTTCCCTCCAGATGTAATAAGCCTGCTCCTCCAATGGGAATCCCTGTTCCCCTTTGCCAATAAGAAAATAAACCAAGCTCTCTGGATATGGGGATTACTTCCAAAGTTTGTTCCATGGAATCTCTGGTTAGAGAGAAATCATAGAATTTTCAGAGATAGCCAACTAAGTGAAGACAGAATTGCCATTAAAATTCAAGCACTGCTGGGGGAATCTGCTGCTCACCTATGTCCCACAGTAAAGCTACATAATTTGGACGAAGAACAGGAGAGTTGGATAGCCCAGTTCAACATCCCAGGGATAGGAAGCCAACAAGGAAGTCACCCAATGCATGAAAGCTGGGAGATCAGGGAAAGTGAAAAGGAATTTGCCAAATGGAAAAGAAAAATCAAAACGCCCATCCTCTACTTTGATGGGGCCTCGAAAGGGAACCCAGGCCAGGCCGAGGGAGGGGGCATAATAGAAGATCCCAGACAAGACAAAGCAACACATTATGCCCTTGGACTCGGTATAGAGTCCAACAACAGAGCCGAAGCCTTGGCTCTCTGCCAAGGTTTGCAACCGGCAGTCAAACTAAGAATACAGGATTTGGCAATTATAGGTGACTCCAGAATAATCATACAGGCGATGATCAAGCGCTCCACAACTAAAAGCATCAAGCTCAATAACCTTCTTGATAAAATCCACCTCCTACTAAGGAATTTGAACACCTATCAATTCTATCACGTTTTAAGGGATTTAAATCGAATTGTTGATAAAGAAGCCAACAAAGGCATTCTATTGGATGCTGGAGTGTTGTCAATCAATGGCATCATTGAAAATGTGGAAATCCCGTGACCCATCGCAGCTCACAGGCACTCTTCCAAAGGATCGACAGCGCAGAAGCAAAGGATTCGGGCGAATCGCCCAGGCAGGCAGGAGTAGAAGCGTGATTGGACGGAAGTCCAAGGCAAGTACAAAGAGGAATGGGACCCAGATCTGGTGGAGACACAAGATCCGCGCGATCACGGCCAGAATCTAAAAACAATAATGGGAATGAGCGAGAGAGAAATAAAGGAAGCTAGGCCCCCTCTCATTCTAGCTCAAGCAAAGGTCTGTAAGAAGCTTAGGAATCCAGAGAGGGTGAAGCATAAGAGCAAGAGAAGAAGGACATGCGTGGTGAGAGCTCGAAGGGAGATGGCGTCTTCATCAAAAGGGAAGTTGAGCACAGAGGAACGCCTGAAGGAGATGGACAAAGCTCTTGCAAACCTGCAGCAGCTTCTACAACACCAGTTAGACTTTTTAGAAAATTTGGACGTGGAGGCTGGACGCAGACTGGAACAGCTAGAATCTGACATCACAATGACCAAAATTGGTTTTGCTGAGGAGCTGGACAAGCTCCACAAAGAGCTAAAGAACCCACAACAAGAATTTGATGAGAGGATGGAACAGCTGGAGGCTAAGATGGCCCAACTGAACAGCAACTGGTGCCAGGAGGAAAAGAAGTAATCTCTTGTTGTAAAAGTCTTTGTAAGCAGGCTTTATAAGCACTCTGGCAATCTGTTTCAGCCGAGGCTCTAAATAAGTAGCATGCTAGGTAGTAAGGTAGCTAAATCAATTCATAAGTATAGTTTCAATGTAGATTGTTTCAGGAATGTAGGCCCGAAGACACCTGGGGCCATTTTGTAACTGAACCTATGGCTTTGCCACCTCTTTTAATATAATCCATACCCGTTTGCGTAAAAAAAAAACAATGTAAAAGACACAAGGGTTTCGTAATGAACATCTCACTCTGAATTCATAATAATCTATATATAATAATAATTGATTGTAAAAATGATGATGCAATTATAAGGATAGGGTCTACCTATATATATGCTCTTTATGGTTTTATGAGGAGTCATGACCTTTTATTACATTAGTGTTTAATTTTACTTTTATTTATTATTTTAATGTCTATATATTATATTATATATTTATTGTGACATTGCCCTTCTCTTAAATTTTTCTTTGTCCTCAAAGCAATGATAAGGAAGGATGTAACTGGAGAAAGTGCTCTAATTCCCATGCAACGTCTTCTTCCGATAGATTTTTCCATTTAATCAGATATTCCTTGATTACTCGAGAACGTAATCTTTTTTCTTGGGTGACGATAATGGCTTCGGGCTCTAAAATGATTTTTCCTTCCTCATCCAACATATGAAGTATAATTTGTGCCTTTTGTTGTTGCTCCAAGACTCTCTTTAGACATGATACATGAAAGATGTTGTGGATACGACTTTTATCTGGTAAATCCAATTGGTAAGCTACGTGATTGAATTTTCTATTTATTTGATATGGTCCATAAAATTTTGGAGCCAATTTATTCTACCCATGTTGTTTAAGGGATAACTTTTTGTAAGGTTGAAGTCTCACAAATACCCAGTCTCCTACTTCAAACTCTCTTTCTGTTCGGTTTTGGTCTGCTTGTTGCTTCATTCGGTTCCTTGCAACAGTTAAGTTTTCTTCAAGTAACTGAAGGATTTTCTGATTTTTGTCTAAATGGTCTTTTACTAATGCAACTTTAATGTGGTTGGTGGCCAACTCCTTCCATGATGGAGGTTCATAACCATAAAGAGCTTGGAAAGGTGTCATTTTAGCTGATGTGTTATAAGTGGAATTATACCACCACTCAACAAGGTGCAACCATTGAAGCCATTTATTTTGTTTGTCGGAGATAAAACAACGAAGATAGGTTTCTAAACATTTATTGACGACTTATGTTTGACCATCTATTTGAGGGTGGTAAGCTGAGCTCATATTGAGAGAGGTTACGATTTGTTTGCAAAATTCTCTCCAAAAATTCCCTTTAAATTTGGCATCTCTATCGCTGATGATAACCTTAGGGAACCCATGTAGTTTGTAAATATTTTTACAGAATATTTCAACTGTTTGTTTTGTAGAATCTGTTTTCCTTACTCTATTAAAGTGTGCATACTTAGTTAGTCTATCTACTGCTACTAATATTTTATCTTTTCCGTCGGATATGGGTAGTCCTTCAATGAAATCCATTGAAATTTCTTCCCATTTTTGGTTGGGAATGTGTAACGGGTGGAGTAACCCAAGGGTCGACACATTTTCATTCTTGTTCCTTTGACAAGGATCACATTTTGCTACATATTTTCGAATATCTACACTCATCCCTTTCCAAAAAAATGATCTTCGTGCATTATAGTATGTTTTGAAAAATCCTACATGACCTGTAGCTGGGTAATCGTGAGATTCTTGAAGAACCTTGGCTTTAAATCTTGAGTTGGTATTTAAGTAGATTCTCCCTTTATACCATAAGATGCCATTTTTCCATTCGAACTTAGGATATTGATTTAAATTGTTGATTATAGAGAAAGTCTTTGGGTTTTTTGCATACTCAGTTCGAATTTCATCCAACCATTCTGGGATGGTTATTGATATTGAAAAAACTTGTGTTTCTTCATCTTTTCATGATAGGGCATCAACCGTGATATTGTTTTTTCCTCTTTTATGTAGAATTTCCATATCAAACATGACAATTTTCTCTATCCACTTTTGTTGTACGGTTGACAATGTTTTTTGTTGTAATAAGTACTGGAGACTGTTATGATATGTGCGTATCAAGAACTTACTTCCCAATTGACATTGGTGCCATTTTTTTAATGCATGCATGATGGCAAGCATTTCCTTGTTGTAAGTGGATTGTAAGCATTAGGTTTGATTTAATTTCCTTCTCTCAAAAGCTTTTGGATGCCCATCTTGCATCGATATTACTCCAATTCCAAAAACTGTCGCGCCACACTCGATGATGAAAGGTTTGGAGAAGTCAGGTGTTACTAATACCGGGGTCATGGACATAATGTTTTTTAAGTTTTCAAAACATCTTTGTGCTTCCACATTGCATTGGAAGGAGTTTTTCTTAAGGAGATTTGTTAGAGGGGCGGTTAAATGAGCATAATTCTTGACGAATCTTCGATAGTATCCCGCCAATCCAAGAAATCCTCTTAACTTGGATATGTTTTTGGGTTTAGGCCATTCTGTGATTGCCCTGATTTTCTTGGGGTCTACCTTGACTCCTTTTTTTGGATATGATGTGACCAAGGTACTCTACTTCCTCCTTGCCAATTGTACATTTTGACATTTTGGCGTAGAATTGATTTTCCTCCAGAAGAGATAACACTTGTCCCAAATGTTTCATTTGCTCCTCCCATGTTTTACTGTACACTAAGATATCATCGAAGAAGACTAAGACATGTTTCTGTAAGTATGGGTGAAATAATTCATTCATTGTCGCTTGGAAAGTGGCGGAGGCATTAGTTGGCCCAAAAGGCATCACCTTGAATTCGTAGTCTCCTTCGTGTGTCTGGAAGCCAGTCTTGGCTACATCTTCTAGTCTGACTCTAATTTGATAGTACTGAGATCTTAAATCAAGTTTTGAAAAATATCTTACTCTGTGAAGTTCATCCAACATTTCATCAATAAAAGGGATGAGAAATTTTTTTTTAAATGTTATTTTGTTTAGCCCTCGGTAATCTATGCATAATCTGAAAGATCCATATTTCTTTCGAACTAACGCTACTGGAGTTGCATATGGATTTCTGCTTTTCGTGATGACACCACATTTTAATAGGTCTTGGACTAATCTTTTTATCTTTGTTTTTTGGTGATGGGGGTATCTGTACGGTCTAACCTTGACTGGGCTTGATCCTAGTTTAAATTCAATTATATGTTCAATTCTTCTTTGAGGCGGTAACTCCATGGGAAGGTCTTGAAATACCTTCTTATGTTTTTGAATTAGATCTCGGATGTCTGATGTTCTAGAGTCAACCTGTTCTGATTCTTGTATTTCTATGTTGTGGCATTGGATGAAGTATGTGGTTGCTCCTTTTCAGATCATTTTTTCCATTTTTTCTAACGACACAACCTGTGTTTGTGGAGGTTGAAAACCATCTAATTTATAACTTTTCCCTTGCCACTTGAATTGGATGAAGTTTTCCTAGTGATTGAATGAGTATGTGCCCAAGGTTTGTAACCATTGGACTCCTAAAACCACATCTACTCTTCCCAGAGGGACAATGTAGAGTTCTGATTCCAAATTGAAATCTTGGATTTGGAGTTTCACCTTATGGCATTTTCTGACATTCCCATTTTTTTTTCCATCTGCAACCATTACTTTCATATATGGAACTGGATATACAAATAATTTGAGTTTCCTTGCAATCTTGATATCGAGGAAATTGTGGGTACTTCCAGTGTCGATTAGTACGATGACATTATCATTTTTGATATGTTCTTTTAATTTGAGAGTTTGTGGTTGGGTAAAGCCTGTGATGGTTGCAAGTGATATTCTTGGTGTGTTGTCTTCTATGAGTTCTGACGTGTCATTTTGGAAATTTTCCATTTCTTCATTTATTGATTTTGCTGATTTTGATTCGTCGTCTTTTTCTACTTCAAAAGTGTACAATTTTTTTGAGTTATCTTCGATCTGACACCTGTCTTGGGTCCCATTTCTCTCCACATCGTTTACATTTTCCTTCTTTTATTCTTTGGGACTCTAAACTTCTTCTTCTATCTTCAAGTAGATTGGGTGGTATGTATTTTTCATTTCTTGTGGTATGAGGTACACTCCTTCTCGAGTAAACTTTGTTGAATCTTGATTGGCCTTCTAGTTTTTCTTCTGCAGCTTTTGCCTTGCATATTTCTATTTCTATCGTAGTAACCTCATGTAATCTTAAATCGTCTTGGATATGTGGTTTGAGACCACTTGTGTAAGACTAGAGTAATTTATCATCATATATTCCAAATACTCGGGTGGTGAGAGCTTCCCATTGATGCGTAAATTCATCTATGCTGCCTTTTTGTTGAAAAAAAAAATCATTTTCCGAGATGCCTCGAAATCTTTAAAAAAAATCGTTTTTGAAAGAAATCCAATTACATGACTAAATTCTTCCTTTCCATGATAGATACCAATTGTATGCAGTGCCTTCAAGGTACATGGACGCGTCTTTGACCTTTTCCTCATTTGTTGTAATATTATATATATGGAAATATTTTTCAGTTTTGTTAAACCAAGCCACACATTGGTTGTTGCCTCCATTGTATTTTGATAGTTCAATTTTGGCTTTGGGAGGATAAATTATTAAGGGTTGATGTTGTGATATAGGTTGAGAATTTGAATTGTAGGGAGGTGGCGACGATAGTGGTGGTGGGGGTGATGTGTTAATGTGCTTGAGTCACTTGGTTGTGGGGGTGATGTGTTAGATGTGCTTGAGTCACTTGGTTGTGGTTGGGTGGCTTGTTGGTGCCCTTGGCCTTTTACTGCATTTAAAATATCATTAAGCTTTTCTTCCTGATGTTGTGTCATCACAACCAGAATTTGTTGCAAATTGTCATTTATTTCTCGTTTAAAGTTTCCCAAACCTCGTTGTAGGTTAACCCCGAGTTCTTGAAAAATATAGTCTTTGAGATCTTTTTTTAGATTGTCCAATCCTTTTTGTAATTCGATTCTGACTTCCGTTGAAATTTTTTCTTTAAGATTATGGGTCAACTCTTGTTTGAGTGCTTCATTGTTGAGCCTCATTTCTTCTAGTAACTCATCATGAGTTTTTTGTATTGAATTTTCAAATGATTTTCTAATGCTTTTACACTCCTGGTCTATTTTTCCCACTTGAGTTTTTAATTCAGACATCCTTCTGGTGTTTGGGGGTGAGTATTTTTCTGTAATTCTGATCTTGCTTGGGATATCCCCTTTTTAATTATTTGAAAATAATTGCATGTAATTTATGGTGAAGGGATGTGAGCCGAGATGTGGAGAGTGGAGGTGTATGGTGGGTGGATGATGAAAGGAATGGTGAATGGGAGGGGAACGACGTGGGAGTGAGGTGGACGCAGACTGTGGAAGAGTGGGGGGGAAACAGGTTGTGGGAGACATGAATCTGGAATGGTGGGTGAGATGTGGGATGGTGTGTGAGAATGGGATGAAGAGTTAGAAGGAGTGAGAAGGGGAATGGGAAGGAGTGGGAAGGGGAGTGACTGTGATACGGTTGGGGGGGAGAGAGGGCAGTGCGTTACATGAAGGTTTGGAGAGAGGGGGGTGCGTGGGAAGGGGAGTGGAGAGAGGCTGATGTGTGGGAGTGGAGAGACTGCAATTTTAGACTGTGGGTGAGGGGAAAAAGCATGGGGGTGTGGGGAATGATTGTGATACGGGGGAGTGAGCA
Organism: Picea sitchensis; assembly: GCA_010110895.2. Taxonomy (NCBI): domain Eukaryota; kingdom Viridiplantae; phylum Streptophyta; class Pinopsida; order Pinales; family Pinaceae; genus Picea; species Picea sitchensis. The sequence continues at coordinate 12,057 of SNQJ01S0074219.1, read as the reverse complement.
ACTTTGATACCAATGTAAAAGATACAAGGGTTTTGTAATGAACAACTCACTCTGAATTCATAATAAGAGATATATAATAATAATTGATTGTAAAAATGATGATGAAATTACAAGGAAAGGGCTTGCCTATATATATGCTCTTTATGGTTTTATGAAGAGTCATGAATTTTAGTCATGACTTTTTATTACATTAATGTTTAATTTTACTTTTATTTATTATTTTAATGTCTATATATTATATTATTTATTTATTGTGACAAGCAACCTTTTTTTTTTACTGGATCACATAACTTGTATGTGTTTGAATCAATGCTATACCCAATAAATATGCATTTCCTACATTTTGCTTCTAATTTATGTCCATATGTATCTGAAACATGTGCATAGGTCAAACAATCAGAAACTTTGATTGTTTTTTTAAACTCTAATTTCTTTCTTGACCAAGCTTCGAAAGGAGTCTTACCACAAACTACATTTGTTGGACTTAGATTCAATAAAAATATTGTTGTGTGAACTGCTGCAACCCAAAAATGAACATTGAGATGACTCCCTTTCAACATGCACCTAGCCATCAACCCAAAAATGAACACTGAGATGACTCCCTTTCAACATGCACCTAGCCATCTCCATAATTGATCGATTATTCCTTCTTGTTACCCCAACTTGTTGTGGTGTTTGACAACATAGGTTTTTCTTTGAATATCATGATGATAGCAAAATTCACAAAATGCATGTGATTCGTACTCACCTCCTCTATCGCTTTTTAACACCTTAATGGGTTGACCACTTTCATTTTCAACCATAGCCTTGAATTGCTTAAAAATTGAAAAAACAACATATTTGAACTTCAAAAACTAGACCTATGTTTTTCTTGAAAAATTATCAATAAATGTTACAAAGTACTTAGCACCTCCAAGGGATTGGGTTCATTGGATCACAAACATCATTATGTAGTACCCGAGTTTCTCTAGTATTGTTGTTATCAAATTTGAAACGATGTTGCTTCCTTGCTAGATATGCTTTACATACACCTTTATCTTTCTCCATGTTAGGCTACCCATTCACCAAATTATATTTATGAAGCAATTTTGAATAAAAGTAGTTAAGATGCCCATATCTTTCATAGCCATAGTTGATATTTTAATGTAGAACATGTTAAAAAATCTTATGTTGCTTTGAAATACCATCAAACCTATACATATCATTACATTGCAATCCTCTAGTGATGTTGTTGTTATTATCTTTAATCAATGTTCCTTTTAAAAAACAATAATATAATTCTCATTGGTAATTTTACTAATAGAAAGTAAGTTGGGTTTTAAACTAGGAACATACAATCATTCTACATATTTTTGATGCAAACGACTGAAAGTTTGATAGGTACTTCTCCTTGTCCATGTACCGCATGAACACTATCATCACCAAGAATAATGATCTCGTTATCATGGGGAGCAAGTATGGAAAAAAATTCTTGCTTACTAGTGATATATTTGATGGCTCCTAAACCAATGTACTAGACACATTGAGAAGTAGAGATGTCATTTTGAGAAGCCATACATATGTAATTAATCACAACTTCATTTTGTGAAACCACTATACTACTTTCTACAAAATGAAATTGATACCTTCCCCCTCTATGATATCCTCTAGCTTTATTTTGATGAGCCTCATGTCTTTACTTGAGGTAAGACTCTTTCTCATTATGATTGCTCTTACTACAATAATTGCAATGTTTAGAACTCTGAAAAGTATTTGTCTAATTTGAATAACTTGGCCTCCCATTTTGATGCCAACTATATATTCCTTTTCAACAACCTCTATCATGACCTCTTCCTTTGTGTCTTCTTGTAAGATCTTTGTATGGTTTTGCAAGTTCATTTTTCTTGAGTCACTACTCTTCCTGCTCTTCCTGGAGTAGTAAGCCTATAACTCCTTCAAATCTGGGAACTTGATTTCAAGAAGATACACATAATGAAGTTACAAAATTATGATATGCATTAGGTAGGATATTAAACATATTGATTATGAATTCATTGTCTTTAATGTCTACGTCAATCAGTGATAATCCATTTTTCAATTCTTGTAACTTTTGAACACAATCTGTAATGGAATTTAATGCTACCATCTTCAAACTGGCTAATTTGTTTTTTAACAATAAAATTTGAAATTCATTTGAAGTTTTGTATAAATTATTTAACTTTTTCCAAACATCAATAGCATTAGTAATTCCCTGGATGTGGAGAAAAATATTATCCTCCAAAGCAAAGGTAAGGTAGGAAAAAGTAATGCATTTTTATTTTTTATGATAGTCATTAATCATATAGCATTAGTAATTCCCTGGATGTGGAGAAAAATATTATCCTCCAAAAAAAGGTAAGGTAGGAAGAAGTAATGCATTTTTATTTTTTCTGATAGTCATTAATCATAGGAAGTTTTGGAATTATCCCAACAAGAAGTTCACAAAGATCACAATAAGACAAAATTTACTCCACTTTTTGTTTTTGGGCAGAATAATTTTTTCCATTTAATTTATGAAACTTGGACATTATGAAATTATTAATATTGACCATATTTATTTTCTTATAACTCTACACAAAACTGCTTACCGCTCCAATAAAAAAACAAAACCATTATAATACCTTAAAAAAATCTTATAAGTCATTTTAAAAACAAATTAGATTTATATATCCAAAAAATTTCAAATCCCTATAGGTATAAAAAATGCTATAACAAACACTGCAAGTGTACCTTTGCTGTAATTATTCTGTCATCCACACACATCTAGTGGAATTTATGTGTTGTTAGTATGTGCGTTTTTCTTTGAAATCACTTAGCCAATGTAGAGGAAATGATTTTTCTTATGAATTTAATAGTCATCATCCATCGTACTTTCTGAATTAATTAAGTCACATCCACAAGATACATTTATTAGTCCCTGCCTCTGGCTAGGGACTATAGCATTCGCTTGGCTGTCAATCATTGTTGACCGCCTATTAGTGGGTGCATTTTGATAAATGAGTTGGTGCTTTTTGAACCATTTTTAATCTCCACTGAAGTTTTTCAAATAATTTTTATTATTTAATTTTTTTAAATCCTTTTTTTTAATTATTGCAAATTTATATTATGATTATTCCATTGGTCTATATCGCACTGACGAGACTTAATACCTCAGGTGGGGATCTATTTTTTTTTAGGAGGACACATTTTTGATATTTTTTTGAATACCTGCAATGTCTGTTATTCCTCCCGCCTGTGCGATATTCAACGCTGCAACGTCTGCTATTCCTCCCGTCTGTGCGATATTCAACGCCACTTTGGTAAGCCACTCCATGAACGTTACAATTATTGATGAATAGTAGTAATTTTTCTAGACGTATAAACTTCGATTTTTCATGTCTTTCATCCTAATAAATCCAAAGCATCCTAATAAATCCAAAGCAAAGATGATGAATAATATGCGTGAAATTAAAAGTTAAGATGATGATACGTGTTCTGTGTTTATTTTTGAGTTATCCCCCAACTTAGCCTATAGAGCTCCTCACTTTTCTATGTACAAATGTTACTAAAACTAATTCTTAATTCTATAGTTCAGTCTTTTTTCATTCTTTATGGATATATAAAGGATATGGAAAATCCAGCTACATACCTTACAAGGTGTATCTAGTGGCATTCATTTTCCAGGCAGCTGACAGGGCAAGAAGATCAACATCATTTCTGTATCGCACGAACAAAAGAGAAACCCAAATTACTGCTCTACTGCTATCTATGCCAACTGTAGCACATGATTCATACACACCACAGGATTCGAGACATTGACCAACCCTTTATATTCATTAATATTCGCTACGGATTTCCACTGCAGGAAGTTGTCAGTGTTAGAATAAAGCTTACTTTAGTAAGAGATAACTGTTGTAATTGTGAGTTTCAACCATTACTGTTGTAACTGTGAGTTTCTAGGTTTACTATTATTAGCTAATCAGATCCACTTAAGTCAGTGATCCGCATGCTATATATGTAACCTCCATTTGTTTGTTAAGCAATGAAAACTGTTTTGTGTTGTGTGAATTAATTCTTCCAATTTTATTTTGGTATCAGAGCGGGAGTAATGCTACCATGAGGTTGAACGATGTGTGCAAGAGTGCGTGAGCAGTCTAAGCGTGAGAGCTAGGAGATCGCAGAGCAGGTCACTCTTTCTGTTGTCGTTGAATGTCGTTGATGTTGTGCCACCGTGTGCCATCGCATACCATTTGAGGTTGTAGTTGATTGTCGTCGCTGG
>SNQJ01S0074218.1:20372-57787 GCA_010110895.2 Picea sitchensis | reverse complement strand
TGATGTACGTATATATTTCAGTAATTAGTAATTAGTGAGTTATTTCATTTCTTTTATTTATTTTTCGTCTCCTTTAGGACTTTAGATTGGCTAACAGAGCCATTAAACCCGTCAGAGTGAGTCAATCCAAACGGCTTGCATTAATTAGACAACCCCGGACCGGATTCACTCTTCCAGTCGATGAGCGGTCAATTTTGCCCGTCAACAAATGGCGCTAGAAGGAGGGCCGACTAAAAAGATGGCCTTGTAGGAGCCTTTATTTTAAATGTATTCAATTTCCCATGGCTCCCCAGATCACTGTATTGCAACATGATTTCCATTTCTCATTACCCGATGTTTCAAACGAGACAGTCTCTCGCTTGTCCAAACTCACCTTTGATGGTGGAGGTAATACATCTTCTAAAGACAACCTTAACAAGTTTTGGTGCAAATGGATCAAGCATGACATTTCTAATTTAAGAGTTTTATGCAGATTGTTCGCTTTTAATTTTAGAGGTCGAATTAAACATTGGTTTGAGTCCTTTCCAGCATGTCANGATGTTCCCAACGAGACAGTCTCTTGCTTTTCCAAACTCACCTTTGATGGTGGAGGCAATGCATCTGCTAAAGATCACCTTAACAAGTTTTGGTGCAAATGCATCAAACATGACATAACTGATTTAAGAGTTTTATGCAGATTGTTCACTTTACTTTTAGAGGTAGGATTAAACATTGGTTTGAGTCCTTTCCAACATGTCACATTTTTTATTGGTTTCAATTTGTAGATGAATTTCTAGATGCTTTCGAAATTTATGATTATAATCAATTATGTGAAGAATTATAGACTTCGCTAATCAATGGTGATTCATCTTCGGAATACTTTTCGACAAGAATCTGTCATATCCTCTTTAAATTTAATCTCGATGACTTGTCATTTGTATTAAATCTCCCCTATGATGCTTGTGTCCCTCTCATTCAGTCATATTCAATCGCAAATGAAGAACCAGTTCCAAATCCTATCACTCAATTGCAAGAAGAATTTAGTTCGCACAATGAGAGGAATCCATCTGAAAATTTTGAACAAGCAAGGGAGGTAGAATCTATTGACCAGGTTCTTACCGACAACCAAACTGGTTTTTCCTCTGAATCATTATATTTTCAGTCTTTGACCATCGTAGAAGAAGATTCGATTCTTGGTCAAGGTGAATATCATCATTCTTGTAACTCATGCTCTAATCAATATTTAAACTCGGTCATTGAAGAATGCTTAAGCGACGAAAATCATCTTAAACATTCTAACATTCCTACGAAACTGATTAGAGAAGAAGATATGCAATTGCAAGGAGAAACCTTAAACCTTCATCCTCAAAATGTACTTTATCCACAGGAAAGACTAGACGTTTGTCATGTAAGTTTTGAATTATCTATCATACAGAAGAAAAATCTAGATATAATATTATGTTGAGGAATTTGTCACCCAAACAAAGTGAGAGTTTTAATGAAAGTGAAGAGAAATGTCTTGAGAATACCATTGTTAAATATCATAGTTCAAGAGATTATTTTCATGTGCTTATTTTTTATTCCTTTTATTCTTTATATCCTGATTTTTTCCTAGATCCTGGTGGACTTGGCACCTTACCTACAACATCCTACTCTTTTCCCCCACAATCATATCCTTTCGATATGCCAAAATTTGATGAAGTTACTTCCAAACATAAGATTGATAAAGTCGGATTTGACGCTCTTTCACTTTCATCACTCACATGGGAAAAGGACATGTTGCGAGATGATTTTACACAGTTTATTGTTGAAAAAGATAATGAACTCTATCGTATGGATATCAAACATTCTATGTTGCATATTCGTTCTTTGATTAGCTCAAATTTTAATGTTTATTCTTCACATTTTGAAATGATCAATCTCATCAAACGAAGCATTCAAACCAATGATATAATTGACGTCACAAATCCTCTTATGATGTGTTCCCCATTGATATATCCATTTCATCAAATTCATAGTTTGCATCCTCATTTTTGTGATAGGATCTTAGGATGGCTTGAATATTCGTATATAAAAAATCTTCATAATAAAGATAAAGTTGTTCTTGCTTTGTTTTTACCTAAGTATCTTGGAAGTAGGCGTGACATATTCATTTTAGATCCTCCATGTGAAGAAATTAATAAACAGTTAGAGAATTGTCAGGAGGATAGGGCACTTCAGCCTTGGCTGATGGTTATTTCATTTCCTCATAATCTTGACAAGTTTTTCAAACTTACTTACACTCACCCATGCCATTATGACCCTTATCACGACAATATTGCACAATGGCTGGAGGATTCATACATCAAGAAATTTCGAGGGAATGGTAAGATCATTCTTGCTTTGTTTCTAAATGATGATTATGAAGGTAAGTGTGATATATCTATGTCATTTTTTGATATATTACCATTCTTATTAGTAATGTTTGATTTTGTTTCCATTGCAGGATTGGAGTTACTTCGATGGCTACATTGGAAGCATGACTTCACATAGTATTATGATTTGTTTAGTAGTTAGGGTAGGTTTAGGAATAGGCTTTCTTTCCATTTTATTCCTCACTATTTCTCTTTGTAATAATGCAGTCATGAATGCAAGTGGGCGCACCACAAGAACCATAACATGATTATTGTTAGGGAAGTTCGCATGATCCTTTTCTCTCTGCTTTGCGTTGAATATTTCTTTTCAAAGCCGCAGTATTATTATCAAAATCTTAAATGGAAAGTAAAGAGATAAATAAATCTGAATTGTAAATTCGACTCTGACCCAAGGTGTCACGAATAGGATTGCCTTCACATCGACGAGGATTTTTCCTATTATTTTTTTTCAGTTTCCCAAGGGATTTTTCGCATGATGTTTTCAGACCCATCTTTGTATATATTTTTCTGTTTTGATTTCTTAGGTTTACATTTCTCTTTGTTGGTTTGTTGTTTTTGTTTTCATTTTTGTTTATTGGCCTTTTTTAGTCAAACGTGCCTGTATTACAGTCTAGCTCAGATAAAGAGAAAAAAAATGCTTCATCTCGAAACAACTATCAAAGGCTGTAAGAACATCTATTGCTGTCCTTCTCTAAAATTGTAGGCTGGTTAAAGATGACATTTTGTTTGAAATTTGATTTCTCGATTTCAATTTGCATTTGAAAGTATTCACGATTATCTTTAAAATCTCTTTACGTTGTCCCTGCTCTTTAAGAGAGCAACTCAACGATGTCTCCTTGTTGTTGAAAATTAGTTTTATTAATGAACTATTTTTCAGATATTGATGAAGGATAGAAAGAAAAATTTAAAGGCTTGTGACATATTAAGTTATGATAAAAAAAAACTGGAGTTTTCAGCGTCACCCCACTCTGTTGAATATTTAAAAAAAAACTATATCAGAATGTGAATAAACTTTCAGAGAGTTGTGGGAGGTGTTTGTAAAATGTCGGGACACTGAATAGGTCTGCTGGCAGTGGGTAAATACATGCATGACGCCAAGACAACTTCGTTGGGGTACTGAACAGGCCCGCTGGCAGCGAAGCGATGTCAGGTAAAAAGAAAATTCTCAAGTATAAATCTTGTCTTTGGCCACAAACATCCTTCATTCTGATTTGAAATTTCTTGGGCAGGATACAGACGTCAAAGTGGGTTAATTGACATCCCTGTCGAGGCTATGAACGCCTGCTGGAAGTAGTGGCCCTGTCAACAGTATTGGAGATTTTAACTTAAATGTCGTGGCTTTCTTTTGTGAAATTTGTCACCAGATTTCGTTCTTTTAAACGAAAGATATCTGAAACTGGGCTGCGTCTTGTTATTTTTAAAAAGATGTTCAAATAGCCTTGCAGTTGTTCTTCAATTTGAATTTTTTCAGAATTCTCTAACCCAAACTAGTTTGTATTGCACAGATAACTGATTCTCCCAGCATGTCACCATTATTGGCAGCTCAACATGTTTGTTAACTTTTTATATCAATTAATTGATCTACATAGCTGCCTAACTGGGGTCATGTATTTTCATTACTCTTCATAATGCAATTTTCGAAACAACAGTTGTAAGTTATCGCTTTTCCCTATTTATCTGCTTTTATCTATGCTTCGTTCATGACTGGAAGCATGAATACGAAGCATGGAAATTTGCGACTGTGTTACCTTTCTGTTTTAAAATTTCATTAAAGGCAAATTGTTCATACAGTTTATTAATGAAGTTGGGTTCCTTGTCATGAAGAGTTACTCTCTTTGTTTCGATCCTTTCAACACCAAGCATGCTTAGAGATTGATGGTTATATAAACAAAGGACCCCCACGATTTGATTTTTGGTAAGGTTTTGTTTGATTATTGGCTATACATTTCTTTTTGCTAAGCCTTTGACTTTTTACTTACCCAAACCTTGTGATAGAACCCACGATGCGCGCACTTATTTTCATTTTTAATGCTTTGGTCCTAGCTTGTACTAAATGAAAAGGTGGCAATACGATTTGCAGGCAGACATCATTCCCAAGACTGTCCTAGGGCATTGCAAACCCTCTTCGCATGCATTTCAACTAAACACACATCTTATCGTTATGAGTTTTTTGCTCATACACCGCTCACTGTTGGTGTTTCTTGGGCTTGAGGTATGGCTCTATCTCACAAACCCTTCATGCTTACCGTGATCTCTTTCTGCCTTCATGACCATTGGTCTGTTGAAACCTTATGGCCCTTTTCATCTGAGTAGATCCGAACAGCCTTGAAGTTTCACACATTTGTTGTTACTTAGCAGACTTTAATCCCGTATTTGCTTGCTGGAGACACGATTTTGCGGGAGGGATTCTAAGAAAACCACTACAAATTAGACAAAACCCTTTAAAACCAAGAACCAAAATGAGTCGTTTTACCTTCCTTGTGGATAGATTCTTCAAAAACAATACATTTTTAGAGGTATGCCTCATTTTTTGGACAGCATTTTCTCAGAAATTTTTTTGTGTTTGGGTTTTCTTTGTTTTTCATTTCCTCTCTGTGGACTTGAAGATCTGTAGAAAAACGACTGAGTTTTATCATGGACAGAAGTTAAACCTTACTATCAAATACTGGTGTGTTGATCCACAAAATACCAAGCTATAACAGATTTAGTCTCTGTTGCAATTCGAAATCCCTGGGCAAAAAGGGCACGGTCTGTTTTCATGCATTGGAGGAGGTAGATAAATCCCTGGTTGAAGAGACCCTTGTCTACCCTACAACGCTTCTCTCACCTACCCAGAACTGTGTCTCATCCTCCTACAACAAACCCTTGATTATCCAAAGGTTATTGAACAGACCCGTGAGCAAAATATACAGCCTAGTGCCTCTATAAAAAAAATGTATGAAGACAATAGGCAATGTAGTGTTTGAAAACGTTGAGGCTGCAACAACCATTGTAAATTCCAAGGTTGTCTGATATGATTTGATCTCATAGTTGGAGGTATGATTCTTTATCTTAAAATAACACTGTTTGTTGAAACTAGATTGCCTTGTTCTTTCAATAAATTGGATTTCATTTACTAAAATAACTACAAGATTTTGTAGCCAGTTATGTTAATTCGAATTGTGTGAATTAATGGTTAGAAATGCATCTAAATCTTTATATTTTCTTATTTTTTCGGGATATTCAGGAATCCACGATTACAAATTTGATCTGAGGCATCCTTAAGATCTTCCAGTCACATCTTTGATGCATTTTGTATGAACAGAAATGAACTGTTGTTAGTTTTGGAGAATTTAGTAGGATCAGGGTGGTTGCATCCCCCTTTATTTTTGAAATAAATATTTGATCTCAAGAATAGAAACAGTTATCTTTTTTGAGGCCTTTATAAACCCATCATTTTGTAATTAGAGACATCTTGGCCTGGGGCTTATTGTGAACAACTTATACTCAAATTTAGACATAACAATTATTTGCGTTATGCTTTCGTCATTTGTGAATGTTGTTGTGATCTATAATTTGTTTATCTTGGTAATTGAATGATTGCAGATAGCTTTCATCTTCGCAGATTGTTTTGTTGTCAAGATAGTTTTCCTTCGTGGTTCATGATTTTATGCTTCAGTTTTATCAAAACAATTGAATGATATTTCAATTCATATTATGAGGTTTACCTTAAATATGTTGATTGATTAAATGCAAGTTGTAACTGTAGGATTTATCTCATGTGTTATCACTTGTAGTCTATTATATCACTATAACTATTTTGCGTCCTGTTGTTTTATCAATTAAATACACCAGTCATTGCACAGTTTAGCGTTTGTACCAAATAGTGTGAAGATGCACAACAGATTTATCTCATGGATGGACTGATGTACGATTTACGAAAACAGTCGGATGCATACTCCTCAAGTGATTAATAGGTTAGTTTTTTTCTTTTATTTCATTTGCTTGCTTATTGTAGAAGTTCTTATATATGATATAATTTCCACTGTCTATATTTTTCTGTTTAAATAGTAGTTTAATATTTGATCTTACGAGTGCATATAGATTAAAAAAAACAAATCAAAAACAAGTAGTACTTTTGCTTTCTTTATTACTGTCATTAAAAGAACCATTAAACATTTGATTTTTTATGAGCTCAGATTAAAACTCGTAATTTGTACATATTGTATATATGAATTAGATACATAGAATTATCATATTAATATTATTTAAATAAACTGTATATATATTTAGATGTACGTATATATTTCAGTAATTAGTAATTAGTGAGTTATTTCATTTCTTTTATTTATTTTTCGTCTCCTTTAGGAATTTAGATTGGCTATCAGAGCCATTAAACCCGTCAGAGTGAGTCAATCCAAACGGCTTGGGTTAATTAGACAACCCCGGACCGGATTCACTCTTCCAGTTGACAAGCGGTCAATTTCGCCCATCAACAAATGGCGCTAAAAGGAGGGCCGACTAACAAGATGGTCTTGTAGGAGCCTTTATTTTAAATGTATTCAATTTCCCATGGCTACCTAGATCACTGTGTTGGAACATGCTTTTCACTTCTCATTGCCCGATGTTCCAAACGAGACAGTCTCTTACCTATCCAAACCCACCTTTGATGGTGGATACAATACATCTGCTAAAGACCACCTTAACAAGTTTTGGTGCAAATGCATCAAGCATGACATTTATGATTTAAGAGTTTTATGCAGATCGTTCGCTTTTACTTTTAGAGGTCGGATTAAACATTGGTTTGAGTCCTTTCCAGCATGTCACAGTTTTTATTGGTTTCAATTTGTAGATGAATTTCTAGATTCTTTCGAAATTTAAGATTACAATCAATTATGTGAAGAATTCCAGACTTCGCTAATCAATGGCGATACATCTTCGGAAGACTTTCGACAAGAATCTATCATATCCTCTATAAATTTAATCTCGATGACATGTCATTTGTATTAAATCTCCCCTATGATGCTTGCATCTCTTTCATCCAGTCATATTCAATCACAAATGAAGAACCAGTTGCAAATCCTATCACTCAATTGCGAGAATAATTCAGTTCGCACAATGAGAGGAATCCATCTGAAAATTTTGAACAAGCAAGGGAGGTAGAATATATTGACCAGGTTCTTACCGACAACCAAACTGGTTTTCCCTCTGAATCATTATATTTTCAATCTTCAACCATCGTAGAAGAATATTTGATTCTTGGTCAAGGTGAATATCATCATTCTTGTAACTCGTGCTCTAATCAAGGTAAGTGTGATATATCTATGTCATTTTTTGATATATTACCATTCTTATTAGTAATGTTTGATTTTGTTTCCATTGCAGTATTGGAGTTACTCTGATGGATACATTGGAAGCATGACTTCACATAGTATTTTGATTTGTTTAGTAGTTAGGGTAGGTTTAGGAATAGGTTTTCTTTCCGTTTTATTCCTCACTATTTCTCTTTGTAATAATGCAGTCATGAACGCAACTGGGTGCACCACGAGAACCATAACATGATTATTGTTAGGGAAGTTGGCATGATCCTTTTCTCCCTGCTTTTCGTTGAATATTTCTTTTCAAAGCCATAGTATTATTATCAAAATCTTAAATGGAAAGTAAAGAGATAAATAAATCTGAATTGTAAATTCGACCCTGACCCAAGGTGTCATGAATAGGACTGCTTTCACATCGACGAGGATTTTTCCTATTGTTTTTTTTTAGTTTCCCAAGGGATTTTTTGCATGAAGTTTTCAGACCCATCTTTGTATATATTTTTCTATTTTGATTTCTTTGCTTTCTGTTTCTCTTTGTTGGTTTGTTGTTTTTATTTTCTTTTTTGTTTATTGGCCTTTTTGAGTCAAACGTGCCTGTATTACAATCTATCTAAGACAAAGAGAAACATAATGCTTCATCTTGAAACAACTGTCAAAGGTTGTAAGAACATCTATTGCTGCCCTTCTCTAAAATTGTAGGTTGGTTAAAGATGACGTTTTGTTTGAAATTCGATTTCTCGGTTTCAATTTTCATTTGAAAGTATTCACAATTATCTTTAAAAGCTCTTTACGTTGTCCCTGATCTTTAAGAGAGAAACTCAACGATGTCTCCCTGTTCTTGAAAATTAGTTTTATTAATGAACTATTTTTTAGATCGTGATGAAGGATAGCAAGAAAAATTTAAAGGCCTATGACATATTAAGTTATGATAAAAAAAAATTGGAGTTTTCAGCATCACCCCACTCTGTTGAATATTTTTAAAAAAACTATATCAGAATGTGAATAAACTTTCAGAGAGTTGTGGGAGGTGTTTGTAAACCCACTGGGACACTGAATAGGTCTGCTGGCAGTGGGTAAATACATGCATGACGCCAAGACAACTTCGTCGGGGTACTGAACAGGCCCGCTGGCAGCGAAGCGATGTCAGGTAAAAACAAAATTCTCAGGTATAAATCTTGTCTTTGGCCACAAACATCCTTCATTCTGATTTGAAATTTCTTGGACATGATACAGACGTCAGAGTGGGTTAATTGACATCCTTGTTGAGGCTATGAACGCCTGCTGGCAGCAGTGGCCCTGTCAACAGTATTGGAGATTTTAACTTAAACATTGTGGCTTTCTTTTGTGAAGTTTGTCACCAGATTTCGTTCTTTTAAACGAAAGATATCTGAAATTGGGTTGTGTCTTGTTCTTTTTAAAAAGATGTTCAAATAACCTTGCAGTTGTTCTTCGATTTGAAGTTTTTCATAATTCTCTAACCCGAACTAGTTTGTATTACAGAGACAATTGCTTCTCCCAGCATGTCGCCATTGTTGGCAGCTCAACATGTTTGTTAACTTTTTATATCAATTAATTGATTTACATAGCTTCCTAACTGGGGTCATGTATTTTCATTACTCTTCATAATGCAATTTTCGAAACGACAGTTGTAATTTGTCGCTTTTTCCTATTTATCTGCTTTTATCTATGCTTCGTTCATGAATGGAAGCATGAATACGAATCATGGAAATTTGCGACTGTGTTACCTTTCTGTTTTAAAATTTCATTAAAGGCAAATTGTTCATACTGTTTATTAATGAAGTTTGGTTCCTTGCCATGAAGAGTTACTCTCTTTGTTTCGATCCTTTCAACACCAAGCATGCTTAGAGATTGATGGTTATATAAACAAAGGACCCCCACGATTTGATTTTCGGTATGGTTTTGTTTGATTATTGGCTATACGTTTCCTTTTACTAAGCCTTTGATTTTCGACTTTCCCAAACCTTGTGATAGAACCCACGATGCGCGCACATATTTTCATTTTTAATGCTTTGGTCCTAGCTTGTACTAAATGAAAAGGTGGCAATATGATTTGCAAGCAGACATCATTCCCAAGACTGGCTTAGGGATTTGCAAACCCTCTTTGCATGCATTTCAATTAAACACACATCTTATCATTATGAGTTTTATGCTCATAAGCCGCTCACTATTGGTGTTTCTCGGGCTCGGGGTATGGCTCTATCTCACAAACCCTTCATGCTTACAGTGATCTCTTTCTTCCTTCATGACTGTTGGTCTGTTGAAACCTTATGGCCCTTTTCCTCTGAGTAGATCCGAACAGCCTTGAAGTTTCACACATTTGTTGTTACTTAGCAGAGTTTAATCCCGTTTTTGCTTGCTGGAGACAAGATTTTACAAGAGGGATTCTGAGCAAACCGCTATGAATTAGACAAAATACTTTAAAACTCTGAACCAAAATGAGTCGTTTTACCTTCAACATGGACAGATTCTTCAAAAATGATACAGTTTCATAGGTATGCTTCGTTTTTTGGACAACATTTTCTCAGAAAATCTGTTGTGTTTGGGTTTTCTTTGTTTTTCATTTCCTCTCTGTGGACTTGAAGATCTGTAGAAAAACAGATGAGTTTTATCATCGACAAAAGTTAAACCTTACTATCAAATACTGGTGTGTTGATATACAAAAGACCAAGCTATAACAGATTTACTCTCTGTTGCAATTCGAAATTCCTGGGCAAAAAGTGCACGGTTTGTTTTCATGCATTGGAGGTAGATAAACTCCTGGTTGAAGAGACCCTTGTCTACCCTACATCGCCTCTCTCACCTACCCAGACTTGTGTCTCACCCCCCTACAACAAACCCTCAATCGATCCAAAGGTTATTGAATAGACCCGTGAGCAAAATATACAGCCTAGTGCCTCTGTAAAAAAAACGCATAAAGACAACACGGAATGTAGTATTTAAAAACATTGAGGCTACAATAGCCATTGTAAATTCCAAGGTTGTCTGATACGATTTGATCTCATAGTTGGAGGTATGATTCTTTATCTTAAAATAACACTGTCTGTTGAAACTAGATTGCCTTGTTCTTTCAATAAATTGGATTTCATTTACTAAAATAACTACAAGATTTTGTAGCCAGTTATGTTAATTTGAATTGTGTGAATTAATGGTTAGAAATGCATCTAAATCTTTCTATTTTCTTGTTTTTTTGTGATATTCAAGAATCCATTATTACAAATTTGATCTGAGGCATCCTTAAGATCTTCCAGTCACATCTTTGATGCATTTTGTATGAACAAAAATGAACTGTTGTTAGTTTTGGAGAATTTAGTAGGATCAGGGTGGTTGCATCCCCCTTTATTTTTGAAATAAATATTTGATCTCAAGAATAGAAACAGTTATCTTTTTTGAGGCCTTTATAAACCCATCATTTTGTAATCAGAGACATCTTGGCATGAGGCTTATTGTGAATAGCTTATACTCAAATTTAGACATAACAAATATTTACTTTATGCTTTCATCATTTGTTAATGTTGTTGTAATCTATAATTTGTTTATATTGGTAATTGAATGACTGCAGATAGCTTTCGTCTTCGCAGATTGTTTTGTTGTCAAGATAGTTTTCCTTCATGGTTCATGATTTTATGCTTCAGTTTTATCAAAACAATTGAATGATATTTCAATTCATATTATGAGGTTTACCTTAAATATGTTGATTGATTAAATGCAAGGTGTAACTGTAGGATTTATCTCATGTGTTATCGCTTGTATTCTATTATATCACTATAACTATTTTGTGTCATGTTGTTTTATCAATTAAATACACCAGTCAATGCACAGTTTAGTGTTTGTACCAAATAGTGTGAAGATGCACAGCAGATATATCTCGTGGATGGATTGATGTACGATTTACGCAAACAGTCGGATGCATACTCCTCAAGTGATTAATAGGTTAGTGTGTTCTTTTATTTCATTTGCTTGCTTATTATAGAAGTTCTTATATATAATATAATTTCCACTGTCTATATTTTTCTGTTTAAATAGTAGTTTAATATTTGATCTTACGAATGCATATAGATTAAAAAAAACAAGTAGTACTTTTGCTTTCTTTATTACTGTCATTAAAAGAACCATTAAACATTTGATTTTTTATGAGCTCAGATTAAAACTTGTAATTTGTACATATTGTATATATGAATTAGATACATAGAATTATCATATTAATATTATTTAAATAAACTATATATATATATTTAGACGTACGTATATATTTCAGTAATTAGTAATTAATGAGTTATTTCATTTCTTTTATTTATTTTTCATCTCCTTTAGAACTTTAGATTGGCTAACGGACCCATTAAACCCATCAGAGTGAGTCAATCTTAATGGCTTGGGTTAATTAGACAACCCCGGACCAGATTCACTCTTCCAGTTGACGAGCGGTCAATTTCACCCGTCAACAGAACTTGGAGAGACCACATCTTGAGGGGAGTCTACCTTGTGTCATACAGGTGGATATGGGACCCTAGTATCATATGTAGTTGGATTCATTTATTGCTTGAGGACAAGTAATCTTCCGGCAGGGAGGACTGTAGTGTCCCCATTTTGGGACATTTAACATTACAACATTTCAGAGTGTTATGCCTACTCGAGTAGCCAGATAGGGGTGACAGAGAGTTCGGGAGATATTTAGGGGTTTATTTGGGCCCGACTTGCATCGTTCATCATCACGATCCATTCCGCACATCTTGGCTTTGGTTTCATTGCATTCCGATGATTTCCGTAATTTTGAGTTATTATGGGTCATATTTTAATTAAATTCACTAAGAAGGTCATAATGGGCATATTGCTTGGAGAAACCTCTTAGTGTGATAGCTCATTGGAATCGGGAAGAAGAGAACTACAGGAGAAACCTCTTAGTGTGATAGCCCACACTGGGTGAACCATGTAAATCTGTGTCTCTATTGTATTGTGTATCTTCTATGTTTTGTTTCCACATTTGTTTTATTTTATTGCTCCATGGTCCTATTTTTCTAACACAGTGATGAGTGGTAGTTCACATAGACATACAGAGGTGTACATTGGGATTCAGGGGGAAGCACTGGATGGCAGGGAGGAGATGTACTCAGTAGAGCATGGAGATTCCTCTCCCTTGTAGCAGTATACAGATCTGAGAGATCACCTTCACCATAGCAGAAGTTGCGTAAGTGATGATCAATGGAGAATGATTGACCCATAGTTTCTAGAGATACCTATTGTTGTACCTGATGGTTGGTTTTTAGTGATGAGTACAGGTGATTATTTACCATGGGTGTCGATGGACGAGATTTTGGTTAAGACCTTTGGATTGACCAAAGCATATGCTACTTTCCAGTCCTACAATTGGTTGCAGATATTTATGATGGCCTTTCCTAATACTTTCATCATCGATAGAAGCACAGGGGGATCTAGATAGTGGCAGGGGGCATGGAGAGTTGGTAGGCTGAAACCACCTAGTAGGAGTGTCTTGATTGCATACATCAAGATAGGGGTGGATCATCAGGAGAAGACAGATGAGGCCTTGTGCCTGACGGAGAGTATACTAGGCCACGGGACAGAGGATATCTTAGAGGTTTCTACATATTCAGACTCTCATTAGGATGAGAGTGGAGTGATTTCGATAGTGACCAATAGGGCACATCAACAGTTAGTGGGGATTGGAAGTGATGAACTTCCAAATTTAACATGGGATCCAGTAGTCCATTTGGTCAATAGTTTTTTTCATCTTATGAGGATCCAGGAGTGGAGGATCCAAAATGGATACTTTGATCAAACAGTCATGATCAGAGTAGAGCAACATCAGCATAATGGTCCCTGTCATAGACTAGCATGGGACCCTGGGATTACAGGGTTGGGAATTTCATTGACTGGTAGAGACGAGGGGACCTTTGCAGGGGGAAGTCACATTGATTTTCCATTGAGTTTCAGTATGGGGGAGAGCACGTCACTGGTTGGTTATTCGTTGAGGTCTTATAGTACCTCACTATGGAAGCATCATGTTCAATTGGTGGGGTCTGTGTTGGCTTTGGTATGGTCTGGTAGGACAGACTCATTTCAGTTTGAGACTGTGTGTTATTTGCAGGAGATTCATGGTAGTGATATCTTACAGGATTATATCTCACGAGGCATTACAGTTCACATTTTGATATGGGATCCAGGGATTGGAGTGCTTGGTAGTTCAGTGTTTGATGGCGTTGAGTTTCAAGTAGAGTGGTTGCTCAGGGAGTTGACTGAGATTCTTTGGCCATTGATCATTTTTCTCATCGGGAGCATGTGGGTGTCATGCATGGTGAGAACTTGTTGGCAGCTCAACATGTTTGTTAACTTTTTATATCAATTAATTGATCTACATAGCTACCTAACTGGGGTCATGTATTTTCATTACTCTTCATAATGCAATTTTCGAAACGACAGTTGTAAGTTGTTGTTTTTCCCTATTTATCTGCTTTTATCTATGCTTCATTCATGACTGGAAGCATGAATACGAAGCATGGAAATTTGCGACCGTGTTATCTTTATGTTTTAAAATTTCATTAAAGGCAAATTGTTCATACAGTTTATTAATGAAGTTTGATTCCTTGTCATGAAGAGTTACTCTCTTTGTTTCAATCCTTTCAACACCAAGCATGCTTAGAGATTGATGGTTATATAAACAAAGGACCCCCATGATTTGATTTTTGGTATGGTTTTGTTTGATTCTTGGCTATACGTTTCTTTTTTCTAAGCCTTTGATTTTCGACTTACCCAAACCTTGTGATAGAACCCACGATGTGCACACTTATTTTCAGTTTTAATGCTTTGGTCCTAGCTTGTACTAAATGCAAAAGGTGGCAATACGATTTGCAGGGAGACATCATTCCCAAGATTGGCCTAGGGATTTGCAAACCCTCTTCGTATGCATTTCAATTAAACACCAATCTTATCGTTATGAGTTTTTTGCTCATATGTCGCTCACTGTTGGTGTTTCTCGGGCTCGGGGTATGGCTCTGTCTCACAAACCCTTCATGCTTACAGTGATCTATTTCTTCCTTCGTGATTGTTGGTTTGTCGAAACCTTATGGCCCTTTTTGTCTGAGTAGATCCGAACAGCCTTGAAGTTTCACACATTTGTTGTTACTTAGCAGAGTTTAATCCCGTTTTTGCTTGCTAGAGACACAATTTTGTGGGAGGGATTATGAGAAAACCGCTACGCATTAGACAAAACCCTTTAAAACCCAAAACCGAAATGAGTCGTTTTACCTTCAACGTGAACAAATTCTTCAAAAATGATACAGTTTCAGAGGTATGCTTCGTTTTTTGGACAACATTTTCTCAGAAAATCTGTTGTGTTTGCATTTTCTTTGTTTTTCATTTCCTCTCTGTGGACTTCAATATCTGTAGAAAAACGGCTGAGTTTTATCATGGACAGAGGTTAAACCTTACTATCAAATACTGGTGTGTTGATCCACAAAAGACCAAGCTATAACAGATTTAGTCTCTGTTGCAATTCGAAATCCCTGGGCAAAAAGGGCACGTTCTGTTTTCATGCATTGGAGAAGGTAGATAAACTCGTGGTTGAAGAGACCCTTGTCTACCCTACAACACCTCTCTCACCTACCCAGACTTGTGTCTCACCCCCCTACAACAAACCCTTGATCGATCCAAAGGTTATTGAACAGAGTTGTGAGCAAAATATACAGTCTAGTGCCTCTGTAAAAAAAACGTATGAAGACAACAGGCAATGTAGTATTTAAAAACGTTGAGGTTGCAACAGCCATTGTAAACTCCAAGGTTGTCTGATACGATTTGATCTCATAGTTGGAGGTATGATTCTTTATCTTAAAATAACACTGTTTGTTGAAACTAGTTTGCCTTGTTCTTTCAATAAATTGGATTTCATTTACTAAAATAACTACAAGATTCTGTAGCCAATTATGTTAATTTGAATTGTGTGAATTAATGGTTAGAAATGCATCTAAATCTTTATGTTTTCTTGTTTTTTCAGGATATTCAGGAATCCATGATTACAAATTTGATCTGAGGCATCCTTAAGATCTTCCAGTCGTATCTTTGATGCATTTTGTATGAACAGAAATGAACTGTTGTTAGTTTTTGAAAATTTAGTAGGATCAGGGTGGTTGCATCCCCCTTTATTTTTGAAATAAATATTTGATCTCAGGAATAGAAACAGTTATCTTTTCTGAGGCCTTTATAAACCCATCATTTTGTAATCAGAGACATCTTGGCCTTGGGCTTATTGTGAACAGCTTATACTCAAATTTAGACATAACAATTATTTACTTTATGCTTTCGTCATTTGTGAATGTTGTTGTGATCTATAATTTGTTTATCTTGGTAATTGAATGACTGCAGATAGCTTTAGTCTTCGCAGATTGTTTTGTTGTCAAGATAGTTTTCCTTCATGGTTCATGATTTTATGCTTCAGTTTTATCAAAACAATTGAATGATATTTCAATTCATATTATGAGGTTTACCTTAAATATGTTGATTGATTAAATGCTAGTTGTAAGTGTAGGATTTATCTCATGTGTTATCGCTTGTAGTCTATTATATCACTGTAACTATTTTGCGTCCTGTTGTTTTATCAATTAAATACACCAGTCAATGCACAGTTTAGCTTTTGTACCAAACAATGTGAAGATGCACAAAAGATTTATCTCGTGGATGGACTGATGTACGATTTATGCAAATAGTCGGATGCATACTCCTCAAGTGATTAATAGGTTAGTGTGTTCTTTTATTTAATTTGCTTGCTTATTATAGAAGTTCTTATATATAATATAATTTCCACTGTCTATATTTTTCTGTTTAAATAGTAGTTTAATTTTTGATCTTATGAATGCATATAGATTAAAAAAAACAAATCAAAAACAAGTAGTACTTTTTCTTTCTTTATTACTGTCATTAAAAGAACCATTTAACATTTGATTTTTTATGAGCTCAGATTAAAACTCGTAATTTGTACATATTGTATATATGAATTAGATACATAGAATTATCATATTAAAATTATTTAAATAAACTGTATATATATTTAGATGTACGTATACATTTCAGTAATTAGTAATTAGTGAGTTATTTCGTTTCTTTTATTTATTTTTTGTCTCCTTTAGGACTTTAGATTGGCTAACGGAGCCATTAAACCCGTCAAAGTGAGTCAATCCAAACGGCTTGCGTTAATTAGACAACCCCGTACTGGATTCACTCTTCCAGTTGACGAGCGGTCAATTTCGCCCGTCAACAAATGGCTCTAGAAGGAGGGTCGACTAACAAGTTGGCCTTGTAGGAGCCTTTATTTTAAATGTATTCAATTTCCCATGGCTCCCCAGATCACTGTGTTGGAACATGCTTTCCACTTCTCATTACCCAACGTTCCAAACGAGACAGTCTCTCGCTTGTCCAAACTCACCTTTGATGGTGGAGGCAATACATCTGCTAAAGACCACCTTAACAAGTTTTGGTGCAAACGCATCAAGCATGACATTTCTTATTTAAAAGTTTTATGCAGATTGTTCGCTTTTACTTTTAGAGGCGGATTAAACATTGGTTTGGGTCCTTTCCATCATGTCACATTTTTTATTGGTTTCAATTTGTAGATGAATTTCTAGATGCATTAGCTAGGACCATACGTGGTAAAATCTGTCACAGACGGAGGAGCTATACAGTTAAGATATTTAGCAGGTGCAGACCTCAGAGGAATGATCAATGGGAGATGACTGAAGTTGTACAAGGATGAGCGACCACCCACTGCACATTAAGAAAAAAAAAAAGTCAAAACGAGAACAAAAAGGAAACAAGACTAAAAAGAGTGCAGCACACCAGAGAGAGAAAGGCCACATGACGTTCAAAACATAAATTCAGCAAATGCAAGGACAATGGTTACATACCAAAGAAAAACGAGTGGGAAACGGAAAGTCGACAAAAGAAGTATGATAGGACAACACTCAGTGGAATTAAAGCACGACAAGGACTACGGGAACATCACATTAAACACGCCAACTGGAGACATCAAAGAAAGTGTAATGGCAAGTACAAAACCGCCACAGATGCATTGAATCCATAGTTATGGTGCATTAATCACATCATGGAGGAAGTGTCCTCGACAAGCCTCATGACAAGCCCATACAACACATGAGCACGGGAGCAACTGGTCTATTCGTGAAAGGAGAACAGAGAGAAAGAAATAGCAGCCAGAAAGAATAGAGCGAGACCACTGAGCTCACCAAATTCATTCGAACTCAGCAAATGTTCAACAGTCACCACTATGTCACCACTGAAGGCAGTAGAACCAGGTCGGACAGTAAGACCGACCAAGGTTCAAACTAGATCATGAGGACCGCTGCAGGAAAACGAGCAGTAGCAGTCAGAGATCGTCGATATCCATGAGATCCCATCCCCAGAGGTGATACCAGTGCACCCTACACCGATACTGGAAGAGATACAGCAACCACAAGCAGAGGCCATGAAAGAGGATACGCTAGCAGCAGTGCAGGATCCTCAGAACGAGGAAGCGGAAACCCAACGAGAAGTGCAACCAAAAAGAACTCAAGCAGTTGTGGAAGTCAACGGAATGACACAGAATCTGGGAGCAGTAGTGCAACCAGACAAGTCACAAGCACCCATCCTAGGTCAACCAATAGAGGAGACCGCTGGAACTACCTCGGTTTGGCCCAAATGGTTGATGGGGGAACAATTGGAAGTTGATGGAACTTCCAACCAGCCACCACAGCAGGAAGACATAGTTCAGATACCGATCTCACCTCGCAAGAAACCTGTAGAATAAATTATGCTACCACGCATACCAGAAGGAGTACAGGTAGAACCACAACTATTGGGTCAGGTTGGGAAGCTCAAGTATTCCAACCATGATGTATCAGACGAAACCAATTTCTTGTAACTTGCACAAAGGGTATTTATGCAGACCATAATCATAAACCAACTTGGAGAAACGATTAGCCAGCCACACCAGTCGGTAATTGGGCTAGACAGAACATGAATCTTAGGTTTGTTGAAGCTACCACATTTTGGCAGAGGCCAGTATGTGACAACAAGCGTCAAGCAGTTGTTAGCAGTCATGCATGGATGGGATATATGGTTGGATAAACCCGTCCCCATAATTGTTGATCTTATCATGCAGATCACTTGACTACCCATTCAGGGTATGGATCTCATGTTGATTCTGGATGACAAATCCAAGGAGAAAGCATTGGCAGAAGAGATGAATTATAAATATGGCACCGCCAGAGGAATGAGGGGAATCATAATCAAACGAATCAACAACACATCTACACAATTGGGCGCAAAGATCTTAGCTTGCAAATTGCTCAAAAAATGATGCAAAGAGGAAGTACCAGTAGGAGTCATTGCAGTTGCAGCTCAGTGCATAGAAGGCACCTTTATGAGCTGGGTGCCATATCTATTGAATTTTTTTTAGGTGGACTACAAGGATGCACAGGATCTAAGCACAGAATTCCATTACACATGGCTAATCACCCTAATAGCCCTCATGGGATGGCAGGAACCAGAGTATGTAATGTTTTTCACTAGACCCTAACCAGCGGGAGCGAGATACCTATTAATGAGATATGGGCCACAGGCCAGGCATAAAAGGGAGAACGAGGTCATATTCAAAGCATACCTACGAGAGATACGGGAATCCATCAGCCGATCATGGAGAATAACACCAGAGGCTGTCATGCGATATGCGAACATCGTCAATTTTCGGGCCACAAGACAGAAAATGTGTATACAACCAAGGTAGGATCCAAAAAGACAGTGATTACCGATGCTCTACTGCATCACAGAAGGTGATATAGAAATGGTCATCAGTGAATGGCCTGATGAATGGAGGATCCTAGCCATTACCCGGGAAGTACCGGAAATAACAGTAGAAGGAGAGGCAGCGCAGGCAGAAACACAGCTTCTAGAAGTCCCAGTGCCCAAGAAACCAAGGACGTGCCAAAACAAGCCGACTTAGGCAGATGAAGGGTCAAATCAGATAGGGAACCAGAAGGGGTAGAAAGAGACTACACAGCCGACCAATAGACAACTGAAACAAGCTAAGGGAGCAAGGGAGACCGCCCCAAACCCCATCACACAGGAACCAAGGGGAAATAAGAGACCAATCACGCAGGAAGGAGGCACGCGCAAGAAATCAAAGGTGCAACGAGCATCGCCAAATTATATGATCACAGAGGAAGACGGGGAAATGATCGCCAGAATGGTCCAGGATTGCTTAGCAGAAGATTGTTATCATGAAGCACATCACATGCTTGCATTCTGAGCCCGAAATGGACTGCTTTGAACATTGTGCTTTGACGTTTCTTGTGCAGGTCGTGAACTTGGACAACCTGTTTCCCTTGAAAACTATATGTGATAACAAGATGATCAAATGACTTGGGTAATTTACAAAAAGAAAAGAACAATTGAAAATTAAAATGTCAATGTCAATCCAATCCAATATATACAATAAAAATCTAAAATGTAACTACTGCATGAAATGTTCTGAAAGATATGACGGTGAAGGCTCTCAAGGTTCATCCAGAAAATGATGGAAGAAAAGGTAGATGGTTGGCTAAAATTCAATAGTTTGATTTAGAGGTGAAGCAAACCAAACTAGTGAAAGGTCAATGTCTGGCAAGGCTATTAACCGAATCAAATTTGGGGAAGCATAGACAACAAGCAGCAACAGGGGCACAGAGCCACCGACAATACAGGCCAAAGAAAGAGTTGAGGTAGAATAACGAGACCCATTCCACCCCATGCCACACGCAAACACAATGATCTACATCAAACCTAACATGTTGCGCATGGATGAAATCGTGGGGTAGACACCCCTGAAGGATTTGGACCACATCAAGTTAGTCTTGACACGGATGCCATCAAAGGCACTACACAAATTGCAGGTTAGCGTCGACCACGAGGTACAGTCTCATGCACATAAAAACTTAGTCGAGCTACAACAACAAACAAAGAAGCACGAGGCCCTGGAAAAAGTCTGTGAGTAAGCCAAGATTGAAACTTAGGAGGAAAAAGAACGTAGAAATGAACTAGAACAAAGAGTGGGAGGAGTTTTTGAAAAACTCCAAAGCACCGTGCAAGGGAATGAACTCTCGGTAGTAGGAAATATTGACCATATTGCGCAAGTAGTTGATCAATATTAGAAGGAGATCGAGAATCTTCGTGAACAACTCACACCAACAACTCCATCGGAAGTGAAGGAGAAAAGGAATCAGGAAGAAATAGCGCAGTTGCAGGAGATGGAACAGTAGGTTAGCACAATAGTCAAATTGTTCGATAAAGTAGAACAAATTTGGACAAGGTTGGAGGAGGATCCACAGGTCCAACGTTGGGACAAGGAAGAGGAAAGGATCAATGCAATGATCCAAGAACTAAATAGAGGAAGAAGACCATACCAATCCCAGAACGAGTCAAAGGGATGCAGGAGATAAAGACGATGTAGGCAGAACTTATCACTGCACAAACAAAGAAACAGGAGCGCTAGGCTCAAATAGAACCACTACAGGAATGGGTAGCAAAAATACTCGCACAAGCAGAAGGAGCTAGAACACAGATAACACATACCCAGACCGAATATGCAGGATTTTTGAGCGACGAAGTGGCAGTTCAGGTAGTAGACACCATCAAGGAGAAGACCACGCAGGCACTGACAAAAGCAGTAGAGCTCGAGGAAAATTTCCAGACGATCACCAAGGAGATCAAAGAAGCTCAAAAGGATTAGGTGACTCGGGATGAGTCACATGTCAATGTTAGGGGCCTGTTGGCACTAGGCCGAAGTGGAAAGAAGGAGCATCGTGAGAAAGAAAGTGTGCATAAACAGAAGTAACATATAGAAGGTAACAGCACGTGCACATGCAAGAAAGTGTGCACAAGGGAAACGACAGCTGGAGGAAGAACAAAATGCGTGCATGGGAGGAAGACCTAACGTCGGTAGGGTTAGGGTTTTGTTAATACATTGTAAAATGGTTGAAGAGCCTGATATATATAAATAGAGATACACATGTATCATAGAGAGGTTGATTCTCTTTTGTATTAGTTCAGTTTCTGCAATACTCTATCGTGGTTAGATACGAGTTGATGCGTTATGTAATATGGTCATGGACCAAGTTTGGAATTTGTTGAGATAGAATAGAGGAGAGGACAAAGATATGAGGATTAGATCATAGGCTGTGGAGCCTGGTGCGATCTAGTTCACCTCATACGGATCTTACCCATCAAAGGGAATTGTAAGCGCGCGGCGCTGGAGATGCAAAACTATCATAATAAAAGAGCCAAGAGCCAAAAATTTGCGGATATAAACTAGGAGGGGGTGAACCACAATAATATCTGTGTAATTTGATGAATGCATGTACATCTTTGCTTCTTTCAACATTTCATTGTTATGCTTAATAAATGAGTTAATATATTGTCATCAATTATGATTATGTTGTTCGAGAATTAAACTATGAAATGGAAACGTGCACCCGTGAGGAATAAGTAGATTACATTCACAGTTCATAGCACATGGCTCTAGTTAATAAACCCCTATATCATACTCAATCCTAGGTTGTAAACAGTTGAGTCTTACAGCCACCCATTTACAACTATCTCGGGTGAGACTACGCAGTACATTCGGTGTACTATGTTGCCTTCTGGTTTACCAGGAGGGCCGATAGTTTTAGAGGCTTTGTTGGAAACCTGAAAGACATGAACCCTAGGTCAATAACTTAGATAGTAGAAGAGAGCAGTTTAAATCCAACATGCACCAAGAATGTTATCACTGAGAGTCACCCTCATATTGTGGGAGGATAAGCCCAGTACCCATCAAAATTTTTGGTGGATGTTGGTTTTATATGAGTGGAGGTCAATGGAAAAAACTCAATAAAATATGTTCAACACAGAACTAGACAAGAAATGCACAAGGAAGTGAGGGCCACAACTAACTTTAGTCAGTGAATTGAGTTTAAGTGTGAGTAGAGGGAAGACTTAGTAAGAAAGGTGGACAAGACTGCTATGGGTATCAAGCCTTCAAGAAGCTTGGAGAATAAAAAATTAGACTCAATATCACTCTTAAGCTCAAGCTTCAGACACTGAAATATGTCCAAACAACATAGTCACAATAGCACAATGATCAAACCTATATCACCATATAGCTACAAAAACTCGACTGGATACTCCATGCCCGAGTCATTCAGTGTAAGAGGGGAAAAGATCACAAGGAAGCTAACTAAAACTAGTCACGATACCACCGCAATCAAACCTACATTACAATAGAAAAACAACCCTCAATTGGATCCTCCATTCCCGAGTGTTTTAGCACAGTTTTTACAAAGATATGAAAAGAGGTTGACTTCTATTAATCTGAAAGTCTCAAATCCGATACATAACTAGAGAACAGTTATGGTATCAAAACATTACAAAATAGGGAGCTCTGCTCAACTAGTTGACCACCTTCAAAAAATATCAAAACTATCTCTTTATACTCGGATCAATCCCCGACTATCAGGAGTGTGATCCCATCACAACATTCAAAGAATTGCATCCGAGCAGTCTTCTGTCAGACTGTGCATGTATCCCTCTGTCAAACGCAAGCTCATATCGGTATGGGTCTACAGGAAACTCTAACCATAGGGGTACCACGGCTGACGGTTCAGTCCCCATGACTGGGCCCTCCATGCCTTCTAATTACTGAGTTTGTCGAGGTTCCAACCTCCAGTCTTTTCATTTATTAACTGAACTCTCGATATTGGGACGAGGCTTAGTGCCTAGGGGGTGGCCATGTGCTGCTCTTGAATCAGACACTATATGAGCACATGATTGTGGGACCGTCAAAAGAGGTTTGAACTCACACCGCTTTTGGGCCCGCAATCCACCACCTTCTGTCACGTATCACTTTCACTAAACCACAGTTTCAATTGTGGGACCGCTCAATAATTTTATCGATCGAGAAAGTTGCGTCCCTACAATGAAGCATGACCATTGATCTGGACGCGGTCTGCGATCTGGGCACACCTGCTAGATTTAGCGCTACTGCTAAGCTTAACCTCCCATCAAATTAGAATCTGCCAAAATTTTCCCTCAAGGAGGGGACGCTACTCTTGACGTTGAACAATAACACCTCCCAGAGGATGACTTGTCGGTGCTATGTTGACAAGTCACGAAAGAGAAGTGACACATGTCACTAAGAAAGAAGTGAATGATATGCCCATGGCTGCCTGGACTGAGTTCCATGTGTCACTAAAAAACAGGTGTCAGGTGTCATGACCGACGAGTGCATTGGATTTCCATATTGATAACTGCCATGTATCCTCTTAAATCAACAACTGAGCTCTCCTTCAAGTCTCTGGACTCTGGGAAAATCAAATCTCAAACCTCATCCTCTTTCATGCGCTTTTACCTAGATTTAAGGATCTGGCGACACATGGCTCCTGGATCAACGACTAATATCCCTTCAGGTCTTTAGGCTCTGGGAAAATCAAAACTCAAATCTCACTTTTTCCCCTTCTCTTCCTCTAGAGCCCTAGATTTGGTGTCACGTGTCCATTTGAATTAGACAGATGAGACTTACTCCGAGCCTTCAGGCTTCGGGTGTTTCAGGTCTTCGGGATTTCGGGTTCTTCAGGACTTCAGGCACTTCGGCACTTCGGGCCTTCGGGACTTCTGGCACTTCGGCTCTTCGGGACTTTGGGAGGCACTGCTGCTAAGAGCAACCGCTCCCTACTGATTTTGAGATCAATGGTCCACGATTTCTTCGAGAGTTCAGTCTTCGGCTCTTCGGAAGTTTTATGCACTTCTCACTCCGAAACTCCTGAAGCTCATTTCCCCAAACGCTTGGATCGGTTGTCACATGTCCCCCTCAAGATCCGACGACTCATGCTCACTTCGGGTTTTGGGACTTCGGACCTTTGACAAACAACTTTAACAATATTTTGAACCCCCGATTCCTACGAACCACCGATCTGATATTCTGAGGAATGTCCGTTGTTGAAACTGATCTCGCCTGTTGCTTGCATTTTGAGCCCGAAATGGACTTCTTTGAACGTTGTTCTTTGACGTTTCTTGTGCAGGTCGTGAACTTGGACAACCTGTTGCCCTTAAAAACTATATGTGATAACAAGATGATCAAATGACTTGGGTAATTTACAAAAAGAAAAGAATAGTTGAAAATTAAAATGTCAATGTCAATCCAATTCGATATATACAATGGAAATCTAAAATGTAACTACTGCATGAAATGTTCTGAAATATATGATGGTGAAGGCTCTCAAGGTTCATCCAGACAGTGATGGAAGAAGAGGTAGATGGTTAGCTAAAATTCAATAGTTTGATTTAGAGGTGAAGCAAACCAAGCTAGTGGAAAGTCAATGTCTGGCAAGGCTATTAACCGAATCAAATTTGGGGAAGCACAGACAACAAGCAGCAATAGGGGTACAGAGCCATCGACAATACAGGCCAAATAAAGAGTGGAGGTAGAAGAACGATACCTATTCCACCCCATGCCACAAGCAAACGCAACGATCTACATCAAACCTAACATGTTGCGCATGGATGAAATCATAGGGCAGACACCCCTGAAGGATTTGGACCACATCAAGTTAGTCTTGACATGGATTCCAGTAAAGGCACTACACAAATTGCAGGTTAGCGTCGACCACAAGGTACATTCTCGTGCACATAAAAACTTAGTCGAGCTACAACAAGAAACAAAGAAGCGCGAGGCCCTGGAAAAAGTCTATGAGTAAGCCAAGGTCGAAACTCAGGAGGAAAAAGAACACAGAAATGAACTAGAATGAAGAGTGGGAGGAGTTTTTGAAAAACTCCCAAGCACCGTGCAAGGGAATGAACTCCGGGTAGCAGGAAAGATTGACCATATTGCGCAGGCAATTGATCAATATTAGAAGGAGATCGAGAATCTCCGTAAACAACTCACACCAACAACTCCACCGGAAGTGAAGGAGAAAAGGAATCAGGAAGCAATAGCGCAGTTGCAGGAGATGTAACAGCAGGTTATCACAATAGTTGAATTGCTCGATAAAGTAGCACAACTTTGGACAAGGTTGGAGGAGGATCCACAGGTCCAACGTTGGGACAAGGAAGAGGAAAGGATCAATGCAACGATCCAAGAAATAAATAGATGCAGAAGACCATACCAATCCTAGAATGAGTCAAAAAGACGCAGGAGATAAAGAAGATGCAGGCAGAACTTATCACTGCGCAAACAAAGAAACAGGAGTGCTAGGCTCAAATAGAACCACTACAGGAACTGGTAGCAAAAATACTCGCACAAGCAAAAGAAGATAGAACACAAATAACACATACCCAGACCGAATGTGCAATATTTTTGAGTGACAAAGTGGCAGTTCAGGTAGTAGACACCATGAAGGAGAAGACCGCGCAGGCACTGACAAAAGAAGCAGACCTCAAGGAAAAGTTCTAGACGATCACCAAGGAGATCAAAGAAGCTCAAAAGGATTAGGTGACTTGGGACGAGTCACATGTTAGTGTTAGGGGCCTGTTGGCACCAGGCCGAAGTGGAAAGAAGGAGCATCGTGAGAAAGAAATTGTGCATAAACAGAAGTAACAGCTAGAAGGTAACAGTACACGCACATGCAAGAAAGCGTGCACAAGGGAAACGACAGCTGGAGGAAGAAAAAAATGCGTGCATGGGAGGAATACCTAACGTTGGTAGGGTTAGGGTTTTGTTAATACATTGGAAAATGGCTAAAGAGCCTGATATATATAAATAGAGATACACAGGTATCATAGAGAAGTTGATTCTCTTTTGTATTAGTTCAGTTTCTGCAATACTCTATCGTAGTTAGATACAAGTTGATGTGTTATGTAATATGGTCATGGACCAATTTTGGAAGTTGTTGAGCTAGAATAGAGGAGAGGAGGAAGATCTGAGGATTAGATCGCGGGCTCTGGAGCCTGGTGCAATCTAGTTCACCTCATACGGATCTTACCCATCAAAGGGAATTGTAAGCGCGCGGCGCTAGAGATGCAAAACTATCATAATAAAATACCCAAGCGCCAAATATTTGTGGACATAACCTACGAGGGTGTGAACCACAGTAATATTTGTGTAATGTGATGAATGCATGTACCTCTTTGCTTCTTTCAGCATTTCATTGTTATGCTTAATAAATGAGTTAATATATTGTTATCAATTACGATTATGTTGTTCGAGAATTAAACTGTGAAATGGAAACGTGCACCCGTGAGGAATAAGTAGATTACATTCACAGTTCATAACACATGGCTCTAGTTAATAAACCCCTATATCATACTCAATCCTAGGTTGTAAACACTTGAGTCTTATAGCCACCCATTTACAACTATCTTGGGTGAGACTGCGCAATACATTCGGTGTACTATGTTGCCTTCTAGTTTACCAGGAGGGCTGATAGTTTTAGAGGCTTTGTTGGAAACCCGAAAGACATGAACCCTAGGTCAATAACTCAGACAGTAGAAGAAAGAAGTTTAAATCCAACATGCGCCAAGAATGTTAGCACTAAGAGTCACCCTCATATTGCGAGAGGATAAGCCTAGTACCCATCAGCGTTTTTGGTGGATGTTGGTTTTATATGAGTGGAGGTCAATGGAAAAAACTCATTAAAAGATGTTCAACATAGAAATGAACAAGAAATGCATAAGGAAGTGGGGGCCACAACTAACTTTAGTCAGTGAATTGAGTTTAAGTGTGAGTAGAGGGAAGACTTAGTAAGAAAGGTGGACAAGACTGCTATGGGCATCAAGCCCTCAAGAAGCTTGGAGAAGAAAAACTTAGACTCAAGATCACTCTTAAGCTCAAGCTTCATACACTGAAATATGTCCAAACAACATAGTCACAATAACACAATGATCAAACCTACATCACCATGTAGCTACAAAAACTCGACTGAATACTCCATGCCCGAGTCATTTAGTGTAAGAGGGGAAAAGATCACAAGGAAGCTAACTAAAACTGGTCGCGATACCGCCGCAATCAAACCTAGATTACAACAGCAAAACAACCCTCAAGTGGATCCTCCATGCATGAGTGTTTTAGCACAGTTTTTACAAAGATATGAAAAGAGGCTAACTTTTATTAATCTGAAAGTCTCAAATCCGATACATAACTAGAGAACAGTTCTGGTATCAAAACATTACAAAATAGGGAGCTCTGCTCAACCAGTTGACCACCTTCAAAAAATATCAAAAATATCTCTTTATACTCGGATCAATCCCTGACTATCAGGAGTGTGATCCCATCACAACATTCAAAGCATTGCGTTCGAGCAGTCTTCTGTCAGACTGTTCATGTATCCCTCTGTCAAACGCAAGCTCGGATCGATATGGGTCTGTAGGAAAATCTAACCATAGGGGTACCACGGCTGACGATTCATTCCCCATGGCTGGGCCCTCCATGCCTTCTAATTACTGAGTGAGTCGAGGTTCCAACCTTCAGTCCTTTCATTTATTAATTGAACTCTCGAGATCGAGACGAGGCTTAGTGCCTAGGGGGCGGCCACGCACTACTCTTGAATCAGACACTATATGAGCACGTGATTGTGGGGCCATAAAAAGCGGTTTGAACTCACACCGCTTTTGGGCCCGCAATCCACCACCTTCTGTCACGTATCACTTTCGCCAAACCACGGTTTCAATTGCGGGACCACTCAATAATTTTATCGGTCAAGCAAGTTGCATCCCTGCAATGAAGCATGACCATTGATCTGGACGCAGTCTGCGATCTGGGCGCACCTGCTAGATTTAGCGCTACTGCCAAGCTTAACCTCCCATCAACTTTAGACTCCGCCAAAATGTGCCCTCGAGGAGGGGTATGCTACTCTTGACATTGAACAATAACACCTCCTAGAGGATGACTTGTCGGTGCTATGTTGACGTGTCATGAAAGAGAAGTGACACATGTCACTAAGAAAGAAGCGAATGATATGCCCACGGTTGCCTGGACTGAGTGTCATGTGTCACTAACAAACAGGTGTCAGGTGTCATGACCGACGAGTGCACTGGATGTTCATATTGATAACTGCCATGTATCCTCTTAAATCGACAACTGAGATCTCCTTCGATTCTCTAGACTCTGGGAAAATCAAATCTCAAACCTCATCCTGTTCCATGCATATTTACTTGGATTTAAGGATCTGGTGACACATGGCTCCTAGATCAACAGCTAATATCCCTTCAAGTCTTCAGGCTCCGGGAAAATCAAAACTCAAATCTCACTTTTTCCCCTTCCCTTCCTCTGGAGCCCTAGATCTGGTGTCACATGTCCATTTGAATTAGACGGCTGAGACTTACCCGACCTTTGGGCTTTGGGTGTTTCGGGTCTTCGGGATTTCGGGTGCTTCGGGACTTCAGGCACTTCGACACTTCGGGCCTTCGGGACTTCTGGCACTTCATCTCTTCGAGACTTTGGGAGGCACTGCTGCTAAGAACAATGGCTCCCTGCTAATTTTGAGATCAATGGTCCATGATTGCTTCGGGAGTTCGGGCTTCGGCTCTTCAGAAGTTTTATGCAGTTCTCACTTCGAAACTCCTGAAGCTCATTTCCCCGAATGCTTGGATCGATTGCCACATGTCCCCCTCAAGATCAGACGACTCATACTCACTTTAGGTTTCGGGACTTCGGACCTTTGACAAACAACTTTAACAATATTTTGAACCCCCGATTCCTACAAACCATCGATCTGATTTTCTGAGGAATGTTCATCCTTGAAACTGATCTTGCCTGTTGCTTGCATTTTGAGCCCGAAATGGACTGCTTTGAACGTTGCTCTTTGACGTTTCTTGTGCAGGTCATGAACTTGGACAACCTGTTGCCCTTGAAAACTATATGTGATAACAAGATGATCAAATGACTTGGGTAATTTACAAAAAGAAAAGAACAATTGAAAATTAAAATGTCAATGTCAATCCAATCCAATATATACAATGGAATTCTAAAATGTAACTATTGCATGAAATGTTTTGAAAGATATGATAGTGAATGCAATAGATATGTTGAGATCCTTCATCGTCTCATAAGCTTGCTTTTCGAGAATGTCATATCTTAGCTCTGCATCCCTGAGGCTTTTGCTGAAAAAGGCTATTGGTTGTTCGAATCCTTCTTCATTCTTTTGAAGGAGCACTGCCGCCACAATATGTTCAGAAGCAAAATAGAAGATTAAGAATTATTTTGTATAGTCTGGACTTACCAATACTGGTGCTTCTCCTATAGCTTTCTTAACATGCTCGAAAGATGCTTTGGATTTTGCAGTCCATTTTACTTCGTTGTCCTTTTTTAGTATATATGTAATCAATTTTATTATTTCAACAAAGTTAGGAATAAATCTCCTCAAAAAAATAATCTTACCTAAAAAAGATTGAATCTCTTTTCTATTTCTAGGAATATCAATCCGGTCAATAGCCTCAACTCGTTTAGGATCAACATTAATTCCATCTTTTGAAACTATATGACCTAAAAGTTTACCTTCTTGCATGGCAAAGTGTGATTTTTTGGGATTAAGAGACAAACCAAATTTTCTGCATTTTTAAAAAGTGTGTTTGAGGTGCACCAAATGTTCTGCATCAGAATTGGAAAAAACTGCCAGATCGTCTAGATAAATAACAACAAACTTGTCTCTCTCACTGACGAACGTGATATCCATCGCTCTCTGGAAAGTTGCTCCTGCATTCATCAAACCAAAAGGAATTTTATCATACATAAAGGTTCCATGTGGAGTAGTAAATGCAGTCTTTTCTCTATCATCTTCATGAACAACAATCTGATTATATCCTAAGAAACCATCAATCAAAGAAATTATGTTAGCCCCTACTACCTTCTCTAAAACATGGTCCATTTTCGAGAGTGGGTAGTTATCTTTAAGAGAAGACTTATTTAAGTCCCTAAAATCAACGCAGAGCCTTATTTCTCGGTTCTTCTTTCTAACATGAACCAAATTGGCCACCCATTTAGAGTATCTTAGGGGAACAATGATTTTCGCATCAAGGAGTTTTTTAACCTCCCTTTCTATTACTGGCAGAAGAATTGGGTTTATTTGTCTAAGCTTTTGCTTGAAAGGCTTAATACCATGTTTTAAGGGGATCTTGTGTTCAATAACAAAAGTACCATAAGTTTTTAAATCATCATAATACCATGAAAAAACATCTTTATACTGTCTAACTAACTCAACATATTTACTCTTTAGTTGTGTCGGAAGATATTTTGATATTTTGACCATTTTGGGATTTTCATTAGTTCCTACATTGTAGTGCTCAACTTCTTCGGGTTGAGGTTGCAAACTAGACTTTAAAGGTCTATCATCCTAGTCAAACATCCTTTCTAGAGGGATCAGACCTCTGGGAATTTGATTGTTTTTAAGTAAGAGCATGCGATGATTTGCAATTTTATCTTGGAACTTTTATGGGTTCTCTCCTTCCTGCATAATCCAAGCAGGATCATTCTGATTTTCTTGATCTATGTGGGTCTCAGAAAACT
Source organism: Picea sitchensis (assembly GCA_010110895.2). Classification (NCBI taxonomy): domain Eukaryota; kingdom Viridiplantae; phylum Streptophyta; class Pinopsida; order Pinales; family Pinaceae; genus Picea; species Picea sitchensis. Next base: position 26,576 of record SNQJ01S0074218.1, on the reverse strand, counting down.
CATCTACCATTTCCAGGAACTTTTTGATTTGTTCATCATCTTCAAATACTTTCCAATATTGAACATTGTTTGGAATTGAATATTTATTTCTCATCTCAATATGATATTTCAGCTTCAAAACAGTAGGTGGTATGAAAATCGCAGCAGCTTTTGCCAAAGAATCAGCTTGTTGATTTTGCATTCTGGGAATAGAGTGAATATTAAAGGACGAGAAGAAATTCTCTATAAGATCCCAGGAAAAATTTCTATACGATCTCAATCTCAGATGCTTAGCTTGATATTGTTGTTTTATTTGTTTTACAATGAGCTCAGCATCACCATAAACTATCAAATGTTCAATTTTTAATTTTCTTGCACTTTCTAATCCTAAAACTAAAGCTTCATATTCACGGGAATTATTTGTATAATCGACATCCCATTGTAATCTATAAGAGAAAGGAATAACATACTCATCACCTGGTGCCACGAATAAAACTCCATCTTCGGCTCCTTTGCAGAATGAAGCACCATCTAAGAACATTTTCCACATCCCTTCTCTAACATTTATATTTTTCTTTGAAATTTCTATTTTTTTATTTTCTTCTTCTATACATTCTTCAAAATCGTCATCTACGAATAATACACAATTGCCTAAATCTTGATTAGCAACATAGACTGGGTATTTATTGGGGTTTTGAGGGTCACTTACAGTATACGCCAATCTATTTTCTCTGTACATTCGAGTAAATTGTCCACCAAAAATTGGAATTGTAGCATAGGTCATGTCTAACTGAACCGATCCTCCTAGATTAGCACCCCAAGATCTAGATAGAAGCATACCATACTTGGTAGTAACATCAACAACAATGACATCCATAAGGATACTTTTCACAGGAATGTGAGCAAGGTTTACAACTAAATCTTTAATCATACCTAGACACTTAACCTTTCTAGAATCGAACGGGTATAAATCTTGATAACGTCTGGTAATTTCAAGGCCCAATTTTTCCATGATAATATTAGGGATTAAACTATGTGAGCCTCATGAGTCTAGCATGCAATTGTGAAGTGAATGATCGTGCACAGTCAATGCAATATAGAATGCAGCAAGTGCGCAGGGGTGTGTACCGATTGGCATGTGTCGTGTAAATGGAAGGAAAATATGTAAATGAGGTCTCAAGTTTGATCTCACCCTGCCTTACTTGTGCTCCATGCTTGCGGGATGTGTGGTGCACCTGGGGTTATAGTGGTAGCGGATGGTTATCGACCACGTGTCACACGAGTACAAGAACCGTGAGTTGTTGATTCCCCCAGTATATATAGAAAGGAGCAACACAATACTTAATGTTTTCAATGTGTGGTCCGAACATGATTGTAGGTTTTTCATCCTGCAAATTGATAGCATCATCTTGACATTCAGCATCAGAAAAATTTATTTCTTTAGTGATTTGTTTTTTATAGATCAGGTTCCTAGCAAGTTCAACCAGAGGCATTGGAATTTTAATTTTATTAGGTTCATTCTCTAAATTGAAAGTCCTAATTGATTTCTCAATTTCCCTGGTCTGAAATTCAGCTTCTATATTTGTTGGCTTCTTATTTTGTACTTCTTTCATTTCAAATTTCTTTATTTGGATAGCTTACGTTTCAGTTGATGGTTTTGTAATTGTTGCTTCATTTGCTTTGTTTCGTGATAAAATATTTTTTGGTGGAATATTTGTAGAAATGTTTTCTCTTGGCCTCAAATCGTATTTATTTTGAATCTCGACCATTATTGAGTGAGCGAGACCTTTGTATGTAGAGTCCCCTAGATTGTTGATATTTTCATCATTGTTAAACAAAGATTCCAGATCTAAGGATTTCTCATAATCCTCTTTGGTTAGGTGAGGCTCAATATCATCATCATTGTGGTTGTTTATATCTTCCTCTAATTCCTCATAATCTTGCACCTCATCTCTCTGTATGAAATTCTCAGTTTTAAACAGAGCTTGAATCTTTTGATCCTCATTTTTTATTTTCCTTTGTTGTATCTAAGGATTATGATTTCTCCTGAATTTATTCCTAACATGTGGATCAGGTTTGGATTGTTCTATTTCCATCCTGGAAATTTTGTTTGATAGATATTTAATAATTTTGGCCATCTCATCCATTTTTTCTTTCCAGATCTAGAGGACCCTGCATGTTATTTAAAACACATGGGTTCTCTCATTCCCATATCAAACTTACTTCCCAGATGCCATCATATTTGTTTCAATCTCTATATCATCATCTTGCATCCCCACTAAAGTAATGGATCTTCTTTCTCTCAAAAGTAGAGCGAAATCAGAATCAAAATCCCCTGCAAAAGTGACTTTTGCAGCTAGTTGAGAAGGTTTAACTTCAGCTGGGATTTTGTGATAAAGCTTATTAAATATTTAAATAAATTCTAGGACCAATTCAAATGTTTTCTTTCTCAAGGCTCTGAATTCAGTTAGGTAATATAGATGATCCTTTTTCTCACCCCACTACCTTATGAAGGAGGTTTCCAGATCATTATATGATCGTATAGAACCTACTGGAAGTCCTCTGAACCAAGTTCTTACATGTCCTTCAAAATTTTGTACTAACACTCTCGTGTAAATTTCCTCATGCTCAATGCCAATAATATCAAAAAATTCATCGAAAAAGGTTGTATGTTTTGTTGTTGTTAGATCCCCTTCTCCCGTGAATTTTGGGAGGCTCTTCATGTAATTTTTTAGGTAAATCATGCAGGACAACAGGAAGAACTAAGGGAGCATATCTAGCAGGGACCTTGGAAAATATCCTAGGGGATTGAGATTTTCCACCAACTCCTGCACCTCCGGCACCTCCATTGCCTCCAGCACCAGCACCGACCATATTGAAATTCTAGGAGAGCGAATCCGAAGACTAAATAGGATATTTTCAAAAACTTCAAAAGACTGATCTACTGATCTTTTGACTACTTCGGGATGTTGTGAATGAAGTTTGGGAAAATTATCATGAGAAGATGGAAGATATAGATGAGGGGGGAAAGGAAAACTTGAGCTTGGTTCCTCAGGTTTAACTAATGTATAGATAGGAGAGGTAATAGGAGATGAATCTGAGTATGGAAAATAATCTTCAGGGTTTTTGAAAACTGAAATTTTTACTTCGGGAAGAGAAATAATCAGCTAAGTACTAACGATAGTGGGAATTGAAATGGATTCTTTTTTTTCACTGGTAAAACTATCTATCAATGAAACAGGGATGGTCTGGTCAATCTCAAATTTTATTTTAGGAATAATTACCTCTGGAGTTTCAAGTTTAACTTCAGGTTTACTTGTTGATGCTTCTACAGAATGAACTCGTTTAAAATTGTATTTAAGATTTAGTTCTTTAGTGGGAATCTTGACATTAACTTGTGTAATTCTAGGTTGATGGACCTTACCTGTTGATGCATAAGTTTGTTTGAGATATCCCTTTGGTTTCAACAATTTTTCGAGATCCGAAACTGTCGTAGTCTGTTTTTCATCTGGGTTTTTCCTGGTATTGTTTCGACCGAAAGCCAACTTTGCCTACAATGGAGTCACCGAGTGAAAGATAAAGTAAGTCTTATCCACGTATTCAATCTTTGTTAACCATCAAAGACCAAAATTTAAGTTTGTCGTTCCCCGAGGGAAAAATGATTTCGTTTCTTCTTCCCCGGCAATGGCACCAAAAAGATGTTTTTCCTAAGATCGATTCTAAGGATCAAAGAATAATGTCAGGCATCAAAGTTTTTAAATGAAATGTTTTTATGAGTGTTTTTTTTACCTTCAGTTTTCTGAGAAATAACCTGTAAATGAAATTAATTATAAGATAGTACAGAGGTTGTATCTCGTTATCTGAGTCGCAATTATAATGTCAAATAATGTAGAAATGTTTTACAAAACTGTTAAACAAAGTCAAGTATCAATTACATATACGTCTCATCTTGTTTGCAGTAGAAGAAAAGTAGAATATGCACCCTTGAAAAAGAGATAAAAATGCAGTAATTCATGCAGATCACGGGTCTTGTTTTACTCACAGTAATAATAGAGGAAAAGTTGTTACTGAATGAACTTCTGATATAAAAAAATATGATCATAGTAGATGTAGTACTAAATTGAAATCATTCACTCTTCAAGAATTACGGAAAGAAATTCAGAGCAGAGGAAACACATAACTCAAATTGAACAAAACTTAGAATATTTGTTTGCACTTGTATTAATACTCAAAAGATTTTATCTTTTACATTCGGCAAGAAGAAGCCTTGAATAGATCTAAAATCTATCTATTTGTACAAAAATAGTCTCAACTGAAAATCGTTGGACTTCCAACAATAAATGCCTAAAAATAGAATACATCCGAATAAAATCACATGCAAATATTGTTGAGTTTTGTTGGTGCTTCATCTATATCTTTGTCTACTTGTAGATGCCCCCATTTTCTTTTGATTGTTAAGACAGGTACACATGTCCATTAAGGCCACCATAATCATTTTTCTTAATGTATTTTCCATTCGATTCTATTGCCATCTGTCCCTTTGAATACGTTCACTGGGATAAAGAATTGTAGTTGAAGATATGGGGGTGGTAATTGAACAGATAGCTCAGCGTTGGCTCGTTATGGGTTAGCTAACGGTTACGGGGAAGAGTAATTTTTCATGAATAGGATAATGTGGGGACAAGTGTCCAACAAGGAGGTGGGATGAGTGGATGTGAGAATGTAGGTGGTAGGGTAGAAAGTAGAGTGGGTGGAGGAAGTAGATGTTGTGTATGTTCCTTCATTTTCTCCCAGCTACACTAGCTTTCCTCTGTTCATTGACTTGGGTGCACATGTCCATCAATGCTACCACGAATCTTGAAGGCTCAATCCTTTCATTCAATTCAAAAGAAGATATCTTCTTATGTATTTCTGCTAGCTTCTCCTAGATCCTAGTCACTTCTTGAACTGTGACCTGATATTGTGAACTTGGATTAACCAACAATTCATTGATTTTAAGTAAATCAATCTGGCTCATCTCTTGGATGGCCGCCTGAGTATTTTCCTTGTTCTTTCTAGAGCTTTGTTGGTTCATTTCTATTTCGATCTGCCCCAATGCCTCTGAGATATTATTCCCTTCAAATTCAATCAGCCTTTTATTTATTGAAGATAATGCCTCTACACAAGCTTCTTTTACATCTCTGACAAGTTTCTTGCCTTCTTCCATATTTGTTTCCCAGGATTTTAAGGCCATTTCACCTCGTACTTGTTCAGAATGAGAAAGAAGGGTAAGACCAGGGGTATTAAATTTTTTCTTCCACATGATAACCTCTTGAAACTCAAACCGGTATGCGCAGACCTCTTTTTCCTTGACATAAATATTTTTTAGAGAAAGGTCTACCACCTGATAGTATTTCTGAATAGCATCTACTTTTACATAGAGCTCCTGTTGGGTAACTTCCATCTTTTCATTGATTTATGATGATTGTGTTTTGAAGGAAGTAATATCTATCATTGTGTTCTCTATTAGGGTCAATCTAGCATGTAGTTTCTCAATCAAATTGTCATGCTAAGTGATCAAACCTTTGTTGGTTTGTGAGCTCTAGTAGAGAAACTCAAGGTTATCCTGTAACTGCTTCATTTGCTACTGATAAATAGCCCTGATTTGTTCAATGGTTGGGTTCATCCTGCTTCTAACAGTCTATTCTCTACTATATATCCCATTCTTCAATTGCTCTACCAAGAGGCATTTATGTTGCAGTTGTTCGGTTAAATTGTCCACTGACCATAGATTGGCAGTGGAAAAATACCGTAGCGAACCTGCAACTTCTTTCGCAAACTCAGGACCATATTGGTCTTTCCCATCATACACCAATATTTGTCTCTTAGTGACTACTGTTCATTAAGGTTGGTTTTCATTGATGTCAACCCTTGAAGAAAGCCCCTTAGCACAAAGGTTTGGGTAATGGACCCAATATTGTTTGATGTAACTATGACTCATTATTTTTTTGTCATGGTTGATAAGAAGTAAATATGTATGAACTCCAAAGTGGTCCCCTTATGGTGAAAGCCCTCACGGGAAGACGTTTTTTGGAGTAAGAGAACCCATGCTTAATTGTGAAATAATGAGATGAAGGAAAGTGAATTATTCAAGGAAAATATCCTAGATGGATAGTTCTTGTCATGTTATTTCCGGTGGTATGTGGAACGTCACATAATTCCTCACGGTTAGAGAGTTATGGCCAT
>SNQJ01S0074218.1:9325-20362 GCA_010110895.2 Picea sitchensis | reverse complement strand
GGGGGTTGGAGCCTCATTCCAGTTGCAGCTGGAAAACAAAGGAAGTTGGTGCTTCCAATGAATGTAATTCTTCAAGAGATATAAGAAAAAGCATTATGTGGTTTTCTCCCGATTTGGGTTTCCACGTAAAAAACTGGTGTACTATGTATGTGTGTGATTGTTTATTTCTTACTGCTCATTATTGGATAATAATTCTACATTGATATAACATTTGTAGAAAAAGGATTATAATTACGCTATTACTGATTCACCCCCCCCGCCCTCTCAGTAATCCAACAACTACTCTATCCTTTTGGTGAAATTCTCTTTTCACAATAGCTTTTCGTTTCTTGTTGAAAAAGAAATTTGAGGGAGGCATCTCTTCAGAAAAGATAGGAGTAATATCACCTACAAAAGTGAGTTCGAAACTAGGATTTCTAAATTTGGTCTATAAAGGGGTTAATGATGCAATATGAGAAATAATTTATGTGGAATGTTCACTTCCTGTTGTATTCGGGGTGCCACGATAAGTAGTTGGAATTGAATGAGGAACAACTTGTGTTGGATTCATGAAAGCTTCAAACCGAGCTAATACTTGTGTATCATTCAGTCCTGACAGTGATGCTCTTATTTCATGAAATAACACTTCTGGGATTTTTGGGACTTCTTCAACTTTGTGCTTAGTGGAGCAACTTGGCTCAGATCATGTGGGTCTAGCTTCCTATGAAGAAGGCATGGGTTTTGACTCTCCTTGCAATATCTTTGGCAAATTGTTTCTTTTGTGCTTTTGAAAGCTGAGGAAAATATCTTGTTGGTTAGGAGGTAGAGTCTAGAATCTGATTTGAACTTCCTCATAAGATCTAACTCCCCTGAACATCTCGTCATAAGGAGAATTCTCATGGATGTATCGATTCATGTTAAATTTAGCCAAATGATTTTCCACTATCTTATGTGGATCATGCTTCTTGAATTTGATGTCAACTAATTTGGCATATTCGAGGGTAGCGGCCTCGACTTTATAATGACAAAAATTTAATAATGTGAACATACCAACTTGAATGGGAAAATTTAGCCAAACCTTTTTTTGAGTTGCTTTCAACTCCTTCATGATACCTCTTGCTATTGTCTAGTATGCCACTTCTTTGCACACCAGTCTATCGGGTAAAAAATGTGGAAGGGCATGAGGAGGAATGGAACAGCCAAATACTTTGATATAGGAGAAATTATACTCAATGAACCAGTCTGCAAGTGTGCCTAAGTTCCCCATAATATTTTCTGAAATCTGGGGCGGCGAGTGACCATAGATAGCTACGTGAACAGGTACCACAACGTTGTGATAGATTTCGTAAAAGAAATATTTGGCATATTTGTAATGTTCCCCCAGCCAACCACGGTCCAGAGTGTGCCACTCCAGAGCAACCACTCATGCTCTGACACCAGTTGGTAACATTCCCAGTAATCAACTGAGCTATGCCACCTATATTTACTCTTTAAACTACATGCAGCTAAAACATATACAGACAACATTCTTGCGGAAGCTTTAAAGATAAAAAACAGTTTTCTTTCAGTAACATACGACTTTTATACTGAAATAACAGTAACTACAGATATGCATCATTTACAAAAAATTACCCATAAGCACACAAGCAATCATAATCACATATATGATAAAATCGTAACATAGGCATGTAAATAACAAAGAAGCATATCATTTTATCATACAATTGGTACTTATCTTAGAAATATTGTCACCAACTGCTTATAGACCGTCCACAAACCTCCCAGCCATAGAATACACTTTTCATCACTCTCAACAGTGAGTCACCCCCAAGTTGGGACTGAACTCCACCCAGGGTAAAGGGTTCCTACCCAGGCTAAGGTTCATGGACAATAGGAAAGACTCTGTCTCAAGTGCTGATTCAACTAATAGCCTACAACCTCTCATTCCCCACATGATTGTCCCACCTAAGGAAGTGTGCCCCTTCTTTGCTCAATATTCCCTCGGTTGCCCCACTTCCCTTCCAAGGCTTCAGCAAGAGGCTAGACTGGAAGTCTCAGAGCATTGTAGCTGCATTTTAGCACCTTCGGGAATAAATCCCCAACAATTCTCTCGCTCAGAGAACTGCTCACGGGCCTGACAACCCACTTCTTCAATCCTGCTCCAAGCTAACCAGGTACACCAACCAAAAGGTTATGGGAATAGGTTCTGGAATGGTAAAAAGGTTGTCTCCGAGATAACATAATGCGTGAGTGAAAATGGTCATGGAATCATTGACTGGATCACTGAGTGTGTACAGGAATCACTGTGAACTCTTTGTGAAAAGTGATGGTCTGAATGATGGTCAGGCTCCCCCCCACGATATGAATGCATGTCCCCAACTTGACACTTGTCATATCAGAAGTTTCTTTGGTCCACTTGTCTCCAACTTTAGAACTTAGGATAAAATAATTATCCATACTTTATGTTTTAGGAATATTAATATAATATTCCCTTGAATTTTGGCCCTCCCTTTCCCTAACTGGTGAAGTTCAGCCCCCCATCTCTTTTATCATGGTCGGTCTGCGCACAACGATGTATTTTATATTAATCATGAGTCATGTACAAAGTAGGTGCATTGGCCCTTGACATCTAGGCGTTCTAGCCTAATACCAAAACATAAGCATCCCAGCTTATAATAACCGATTCACCAGCCTATAACACATATCATATACACGAGACTCATTGTCCTCCGTACTACGTGCAGTATCTAGTGATGTGCATATTACATCATTTTATTGCGTAGTTCATGCGTGCACTATGCCACATGATGTGCATTACCAAATGAGGTCAAACAACTCACCAACTTAAGTATATTTATATTACATTTACAATTGGGTTCGGTCGAGGGATATTACAATCCCCTCCCCTCATTTATGCACTATCCTCAGTGCATCATACACCCATATATATCAGAGTTTTCAAAAATCTTCAAAAATATGCGGGTATTATGTCCGCATTGCATCTTCATGCTCCCAAGTAGCATCCTCAGGACCGTACCAGGTCCATTGAACCTTTACAAGACCTATGGCTCGGTTTCGGAGCTGCTTGACTTTCTGGTCCAAAATGTGCACCGGATGCACTTGAAAAGCGCCTTCTTTCTCCACCTGAATCACATTCCAATAAATAACATGATTAGCATCAGGTATATATTTCTTTAGCAATGATACATGGAAGATATTATGAACAAACATAGATGCAGGTAATGCAATCACATAAGCAACTGGACCAATCCTCTCCAAGATTTCAAAAGGCCCACAAAATCTAGCTGCCAACTTGGCGCAGCTTCCCAACTCTAGGGAACTCTTGTTAGCTTTCACTTTCAAGAAAACATGATCACTCACTTTGAATTCTCTATGGGTTCTATTCTTATCGGCATAAGTTTTATGTCTATATTGGGAAGCTTTTAAATTCTGCTTAATTTTTGTCATTTGGTCCTCCATATCCCTGAGCAACTCTGGCCCAACTACTGTCCTATCAACTGGATTATCCCAACTCACTGGAGTATTTCACTTTATGCCGTAATGTGCTTCAAATGGGCTCATCTTCAATGATTCATGATACCCATTGTTGTATGCGAATTCTACCAAGTGTAGGTAGTCTTCCCATTTTGATGGTTTATCCATCACATACATTCTCAACATATCTTCTATCACTCTATTCACCCTCTTTGTCAGTCCATTAGACTCGGGATGGTAAGTTGTACTAAAGTTTAGATTCGTTCCAAATCCTTTGAACAATCCTTTCCAGAAATTTGAGGTGAATTTCGGGTCTCTGTCGGAAACAATTGTTTTAGGAATCCCATGCAATCATGCCACTTCCTTCATGAAAATATCAGCAAATTCTGCTGCCTTGTGTGTAGTTTTCAATGGAATAAAATGGTTATCTTTCGTAAGCTTGTCCACTATCACCATGATCGAATCATGCAACTTGTCTGTTCTAGGAAATCCCGTAATAAAATCCATTGTCACCACTTCCCACTTCCATTCAGGAATGGTTAAAGGTTGCAGCAACCATGCTGGGTGTCTATTCTCAGTTTTCACTTGTTGGCATTCCATACATCTAGCGATGTACTCGGTGATCTCTTTCTTCATACCTGGACAAAAGTAATGGCTCTTAATCACTGCCACGGTTTTCTGATATACAGGGTGCCCGACATAAGTAACATTATGCATTTCATGAAAAATCATACGTTTCAAGTCCTGGACTTTTGGAACAAAAATCTTGTTCTTGCGCAACAGTATTCCATCTATCCCCAACTTATATTCATCCACCTTCCAAAGTATCTTACCCTACTGTAGCATTGCTACCAATTCTCTGTGCTGCAGATCTACATTAGCAGCCTCCATAATTTTGCTTTTAACGTCAGTTTGGTACATGCTAATGGTTGTAGCACGTAGTTCATTCACCCTCTTGCTCAGTGCATCGACCACTTTATTTTCTTTCCCCTTGATATGTTTTATATCAAAGTCATATTTGCTTAGAAATTCTAACCATCTTCTTTGCCTAACATTTAGATTTGGTTAATCAAATAAATATTTCAAACCATTGTGGTCTGTTCTTAGCTCAAACATTTTCCCCATGAGGTAGTGTCTCCATTTCCTTAGGGCATGCACTATGGCCGCCAACTCCAAATCATGAGTGGCATAGTTTCTTTCATGATCCTTCAACTTCCTTGATTCGTAACGTATGACAAACCCATTTTGACTGAGGACTCCACCAAGTCCATCATTACATGCATCAGTGCATACGATGATGTCTTCTTCCAGGTCTGTGATCCTTAATATTGGAGAACTTGTCAATAATTGTTTCAAGTGTTGGAAACTTCTCTCACAATCTAGTGTCCACTGAAACTTCATTTCCTTTATTTGCAAGGAAGTGATTGGATGTGTAATGTTTGAGAATCCTTCAATAAATATTTTGTAGTAACCTGCAATACCCATGAATGATCTCACCTTTGTCACATTCTTCGGTGATGACCATTCTCTAATGGCCTCTATCTTCTCAGGATCCACTGTTATCCCATCTTTTGAAATGATATGCCCCAAATAATGAATATGTTTCTGATAAAATGAGAACTTGCTCAATTTGGCATATAACTGACGTTCCCTTAATACTTGCAACACCATCCTCAAATGATGTTCATTCTCTTCCTCTGACTTGGAATATATAAGAATGTCATCCAAAAATACAATGACAAACTTGTCCAAATACTCTTGGAAAACACCATTCATTAAGCGCATGAAAACAACTGGTGCATTTGACAACCCAAATGGTACCACTGTAAGCTCATAATGACCATACCTTGTCCTAAAGGTGGTCTTGCTAATATCTTCTTCTTTAATTCTTACCTGATGGTATCCTGATCGAAGATCTATCTTTGAAAATATATTTGCATCCTTCCATTGATCAAAGAGGTCATCAATCCTTGGTAGAGGATACTTGTTCTTAACAGTCACATTATTCAACTGTCTGAAATCAATGCACAACCTTAGTGTTCCATCTTTCTTTCTCACAAACAAGACTGGGGCACCCTGAGGTGACACGCTTGGGCGTATATACCCCTTATTCAAAAGTTCTTCAAGCTGCATTTGCAACTCCTTCAATTCTGGTGTACTCATTCTGTAAGGAGTCTTTGATATTGGCACTGCTCCAGGCATCAAATTTATAGAGAAATCAATGTCTCTCCTTCGGGGTATTCCGGGTACCTCCTTGAACTTATCTTCAAAATCTTCCAGGACTGCATAATCCTTCAAATTTGGCACCTTATCTTTAGGTGTCTCTGCCAAATGAGCTGCAATTATTTGACATCCTTTTCTATAACACTTCTTCAGCTGCAATGCTGAAATTTATCTAATGGTTACTGCCCTGGGAATTCCCTGCACCTTCCTTAGTTTCCCTTCCTCATCTAGGCAAGTAAAAGATTTGTTGTGACAATCTAAGAGAGTGTGATGTTTGTCCAACCAATCCATCCCAATTAGACAGTCATAGGAACCTAAAGGCAAGATGTTTAAATCTGCCTTGGTATTTAGTCCATTCATGTCTATGAGGCATGATTAACCATCTCATTAACTTTTCTTCTGGCTCATGTAGCCAGTTGCACCAACTAGGATTTTCCATGTTTGTTTCTTGGCAGTTGAAAACTTTCCACCATCTTAGGGTCTATATAACTATGACTAGCTCCTAAATCAATTAAAATAGCAAGGGTTTGGTTGTTGATCATACCTTCCACTTCAATCATGTGGGACTGATACTCTGCTTGCTTGTTGTCCAGGGCTGCATAAATCCTTAGCACGTATCTTCCCATGTCCTCTACTGTTTCTTCTCGTTGTACATTGTGAACAACCCTACTTATTTCACCTTTGTGAGGACAATCTCTGAACCTATGGTCTCCTTTACAACCCCAACATTGCATAGGTGGTTGTCTTGGCCCTTGACTCCCTGTGTCAATCACTCTGGGTTCTTTATGTGTTTTCTTCCATTGTGGATTATTTTTTAAGAATGGTGGCTTAGCTCCATTCTTCCTTTGATCCACCTTGAATTTCTTATTGTCTTCCCAAGCCTTTTGGAAAGTTGGCCTTGCTTTCAGCTGATCATATAAGCATTTATCTCTCCTTATGGTCTCTTCTAATGTCTTGGGATCATCATACTATATTTTGTCACTGATGAATGATGGAAATCAACTTAAATACCTTTGAATATTGACTGTCTCATGCTTAATGAAAGAGACATACTTCAACAATTCTAGAAACCTTCTCTCATATTCATCTATGGTCATACTTCAGAGCTTAAGTTCAAATAACTCTTTCACTTTCTTTTCATAGTACCTTTTATTTAAGTACTTCTTCTCAAAATACTTCTTGAATTCCTTCCAAGTAACACTTTTCTCTACAATGTGTCACACCTGCAGAAGTTGATCCCACCACATGGAGGCCTTTCCTTTGAGTTGATAGATAGTGATTCTACCTTCTGCATGAGAAAAATAATTATGCAATTGAAAATATTTTCTCATGCCTAGCAACCATGTTTATGCATATTCATCCTTCTTGTGCTCACCATAAAATGTAGGAGGTTTGATTTTGTTCATTTCTCCTCGCAGCTCATCCACCCCAGATCTGTTATAGCTTCTGATAGGGGATAGACTTGAGTTGTTGCATGCTCTCTTATTGGAATGCCTTTGGGAACGATGGTGATGTCTATTAGCACTTTTTACTTTTCCTTTCTCCTCTGAAAATTTGTGACTCTCAGATTTACTTGAGTCACTCTCCTTAACCAATTTCTTTTCTATTATGTTCAAACCCTCCAATAGCTTCATGTTGAAGTCATCATGTTTCTCTTTGGCTTTCATAAGCCTTTAATTATCAGCTTTATGGCTTTGGACATCCTTCTGCAAATTCTAAATGGTCTCAGCCATATTCATATCTTCATTCCTTTCTTCTCCATGTCCATTGGAGTTCGTTCCTTCCATGCCCAAATGGACATCCACCCTTCTACTCTCCTCTTCCTGACTGTAATTCCCCTGTGCTTCTTCCATTCTTATGGACTTCGTGTTGGTCTGATCTGATTAAGTTGTTGTTAATTCTGCAAAAAGTGTAGCCATTGAAACTTATCAGGCTAAATTTCAACAATTCATGAGATTAAGCACCTTTTGATCCTATATACACATCATAATTATCTCTCCCGGTTTCTTGGTGTTACAACCATGGAAATTCTAGATAATACCCAATTCTCAAAAACACAAACGTGCAGTGCCTTCAGAGATACACTTGAGCAAGAAGGTGGTTTTCCAAAACCACTTTCGCCAAGATGCGGTATCACGTGTCTCAACATGTCAAATCCACGACTCGTGGAGCCAGCGACGGCTAGTCAGACCACCCAACTTCACTCGTTTGGTACTTTGCAGCCATGTGACATCGGTTGAACGCCGCCAAGTAACGAATTCAAAAGATAATCACTCAAAATGGATTGGCTAAGCATGGAAACCCAACGCTCTTGTCCGTAATCCATCTGCACTTCATAAATGGAGTTCTATAATTACCACTCCCCAAGTATGAAGATATTTTCATATCTAGAACCAAGTAATCTCCAAAATGCTCGAATTCCTGCTCTTTGTAAAGACACATTTCGATATCCCCAACTTCAGATACATGGACAAGGCTAAGTCGAGTGAGACTGGTTATTCGAGCAACATGCTAGACTTTCCTGGGAGTAAGGAGGAAAGGGTCATTGTGCACATTCTAGCAACTAAGTTTCATATAGAGTTGGCTACATACTCGCGGTTGGAAACTAGGTTGAATCCCACTATAAAATATTTAGTCATCAACAGGCTAGCCACTAAGAAGAAAAGGAGTAAGTGACATAAGAAGAAGGAATCTATGGCTGAAGCGGCCGAAAGTGTTGGGGAGAATCAACCGGTCTGGTTAGATTCTTCCTTAAAGGCGGAGATTGCTAAGTTGAAGTAAATCTTCAACTAAGATAAGCATGTCTCAGTGAATTTTGAACAGCCAGTAGCGGACGTAAAGAGTACCAGAGATGATAGGCATGTTCTTCAAACAACCCTTTTTACAACAGGCTAACTGTTGTCATCACCTTTTTGTAATTTTGTGATTAATACGACTATATAAATACAGAAACAGATTTTAGACTATTTTATTACAATTCCTATCTGGCGATGTTATGAATCTTGTTTTCTTTTATAATAAGTTTTTCTTGTATTCTTATATTTTTATTTTCATCTATCTAAATCGGAGGAATTTAAAACTCGAAATTCCTTTTAATTAATGCTTCGATGTGGTTATGTGTTTATTTTTATTTTATTATTATGAAATTTAAACTCAAACTCATCGTCTTCCAAGCGACTTCGCGTGCATTAAACTTGACCTATTCATTTATATTATCGTGCATAGAAATATCACAAGGTAAAACGCTTTTCCGCGCGCCTAAATCTACTGTGCATTTCTTCTTCATCGCACTGACAACTCACGCGCACTACTCTTGTGTTGTGCGCCAATACCCATTGTGCATAGTTTTTGTACCGCGCATCGATATTCCACATTCATTTTGTCCTATGCATGCACCATGTCAAGTTTAACATATTCCATAGCGCCCAAATATCTGCACACACCACTGAATACACCGTCGTGAAACAACTTATACTCATACTTATGCGTGTATTAACAAAACTCCTCTACGTTAAGAAATACTTGCACACCCCATGTGGACATTACTATCTGTGTGCTCACCGCGCCAAGCTAAATTCAGCGCGTGCATCTACACATAATAATCTTCCGCGCGACGCCACAATTTACCGCGCACACTGGAACGCCATTGTTTTCCCGCGCGATGTCAAAATTTACCCCGCGCGTGCTATCACGCCGACCTTTTTCCATGGATACTACGTGACTCCAATTCTGGTCACTTCGAAGTTACTCTTATGTGAATATTCACTTCAACTGAACTCCTCTGGCCCATCCAAGCTCAATGTTGAACTAAAGCTCTGATACCATTCTGTAACATTCCCCCGGCCAACCACAGGTCGGAGTGTGCCACTCCAGAGCAACCACTCATGCTCTGACACCAGTCGGTAACATTCCCAGTAATCAACTGAGCTATGCCACCTATATTTACTCTTTAAACTACATGTAGCTAAAACATATACATACAACATTCTTGCGGAAGATTTAAAGATAAACAACAATTTTCTTTCTGTAACATACGACTTGTATACTGAAATAACAGTAACTACATATATGCATCATTTATAGGAAATTACCCATAAGCACACAAGCAATCATAATCACATATATGATAAAATCGTAACATAGGCATGTAAATAACAAAGCAGCATATCATTTTATCATACAATTGGTACTTATCTTAGAAAGGTTGTCACCAACTGCTTACAGACCATCCACGAACCTCTCGGCCATAGACTACACTGTTCATTGCTCTCAACAGTGAGTCACCCCTGAGCTGGGACTAAAATCCACCTAGGGTAAAGGGTTCCTACCCAGGCTAAGGCTCATGGACAACAGGAAAGACTCTGTCTCAGGTGCTCACTCAACTAACAACCTACAACCTCTCATTCCCCACATGCCTATCCCACCCAAGGAAGTGTGCCCCTTCTCTGCTCAACAATCCCTCGGCTGCCCCACTTTCCTTCTAGGGCTTCAGCAACAAGCCGAACCGGAAGTCTCAGAGCAATGTAGCTGCAGTTTAGCACCTTCGGGAATCAATCCCCAGCAATTCTCTTACTCAGAGAACTGCTCACATGCCTGACGACCCGCTTCTTTAATCCCGCTCCAAGATAACCAGGTACACCAACCAAAAGGTTATGGGAACAGGTTCCGGAATGGTGAAAAGGCTATCTCTAGGATAACAAAATGCGTGAGTGAAAATGGTCATGGAATCATTGACTGGATCACTAAGTGTGTAGAAGAATCACTATGAACTCTTTGTGAAAAGTGATGATCTGAATGATGGTCAGGCTTCCCCCCACAATATGAATGCATGTCCCCAACTTGACACTTGTCACATTGGAAGTTTCTTTGGTCCACTTGTCTCCAACTTTATAACTTAGGATAAAATAATTATCCATACTTTACGTTTTAGGAATATTAATATAATATTCCCTTGACTTTTGGCCCTCCCTTTCCCTAACTGGTGAAGTTCAGTCCCCCATCTGTTTTATCGTGGTCGGTCTGCGCACAACGAAGTATTTTATATTAATCACGAGTCATCTACAAAGTAGGTGCATTGGCCCTTGACATCTAGGTGTTTCGGCCTAATACCAAAACATAAGCATCCCAACTTATAATAACCAGCTCACCAACCTATAACACATATCATATACACGAGGCTCATTGTCCTCCATACTGCGTGCGGTATCTAGCGATGTGCATATTACATCATTTTACTCCACAGTTCATGTGCGCACTATGCCACATGTTGTGCATTACCAAATGAAGTCAAAATAGCTCACCAGCTTAAGTATATGTATATTACATTTACAATTGGGTTCG